>VTPC01002933.1:0-43133 GCA_011009095.1 Ignelater luminosus | reverse complement strand
TTTTTTGTGTCGAAGCAACAACTGTTTGAGCACCTGCCTTAGTTATGCTATTTTTGTATTTGGAACAGTTCCAATATTACGCAATCGAAGAATTTCTAACCTTGAAACCCTCAAAGATTTTGCGATTTCACGAATTGCAATAAAATTCTCCTAAGGTTTTCTATCTCTCGGGACGTCTTTGAGAGTTTGATAAAAGAATCGACATTAATTTAAGACGATATTAATTCAGACGAGTATCTTAACCCTTTCTATAGGTGCAGGGAGTCACTGGAATAATTCCAAACAAGTAATGTAAAGACAAATTTCATAATTTTTAATATCAGGTAGTAATTTGAAAAAAGTTTAAATTTTACCTGCAGATTCTTTAAGGAAATTTACCAAAATTTTACGCGAAACAAAACTAACAATAGAATGCAACCATTCGCTCTGAAATTCCTTAATTGAACGATGAATGCCAAACCACAGGAAACAATACAATAATGATAAAAAATATAACTTGCACGGAAGGTAGATTTAAAGTATAATCGATGCTCTTCGCCCCCATTTATATTTTCTAATCCAAGTTAGGATTATTAGATAATTGAACCATTCCACGTGAAATCAAACAGTCATCACACATCAACTTTTCGTAAATCCTCAAATTGTATTTTCTATATGCCACCCAAATTTTAGAATGGAATTCTATTAGAACCGTGTCTTAAGAATATTTAAGTACTGCCGTATGAGTGTGCGAAAGGGTATTACCTGCTAGAGCCTTGCACGGGCCGAAATTTCCAGGCCCAGCCCGATCCGGACAAACTTGACGCTGACCAAAAAAAAACCGGAACTTATTGATCGGCTCGATAGTCCCAAAAAGTCCAAAAAGCCCGATGGCCCGGAGAGTCAAAAAGGTTCGACAGACCCTAACAGTCCGACATACCCGTATGGCCTGAACTGCCCGACAGATTCGTATGGCCCGGGAAACCCGTATGGCCTGACAAGCCCAAGAGATCCAAACGGCCCGATAGACCTGAAGGGCCAAGAAGTTCAAAAGATCCAACGGCCAGCGAGATTAAAACAGCCTTATAGGTCTGAGAGACCCGAAGGGCCGAAAAGTCTAAAAGGCCCGTCGACCCAAACGGTCCGACAGGCTCGACAAGTCCAGCAGCTCAACAGCCCCTACAATACATAACGGTCCGACTGACTGGACGTAGGCCCGAAAAGGCGAACAAATCTTTAAACTGGGGCGCGTCCCGACCCAAACCCGAGCTTTGATCCAAGCAACGCAAAGGCCCGACTAAAAGACCTAGTTTCTATCACCTGCATTTGTTAGGCATATCGGCATGACACGGCGTAATGGCATTTAGGAAATAACTTTCTATGGAGATTGGTAGCTTTAGCTTTAAGTTAATTTTATAAAATTGTACTTAGTCACAAGTGGCTACAATGTTTGCACTTGTATATACACTCAAGTGCAATGAAAAGTTTCCACTTAATAATAAGTAGTTAATTCACGAAATGTATAACATTTAACCGGATTTAACCAAATATAAAACAAAGGTTACCTATACCCTTTCGCTGTATTAACCACTAGAACTGATTTTATGGCCTACTGTATTATTCTGTGCGCTATTTTTTATTGTTTGTTAGAAACTGTTGTAATACGTCAACTTTAAATGACATAAACATTGGTGTGTGTTTGTTTACAGGACTTTATCTTATTTTTTTTAAATTCTTTTTGTTCTGTTTTTTTCTTCTCTTGATGCGTCTAAGTGCCGAAGATTCTGCAAAAGCTATAGCTCTTGTGGAAGGTGATCGAAGTTTGCGTCATATTGCTAGAGTCCTTCATTGCCTTCATACAGCGGTTTGAAAATGTGTGCAAAGGATTAGAGAAATTAGCAGAAATACCCAAGGCCAGAGACTGGTAAGAAAGGAAAAACAACGACTGCTGATGATCGTTTCATTACCTTATGTATGTTACAAAACACTACTTCTATGTCTGTTAAAGCAAGAAATCAACATAGAGATGCTTGTGGTGTTGATGTAAATGTGTGGACAGTTCGCAGAAGATTAGTGGAGGTAGATTTGGCTGCTTGTAGACCAGCTCATGGACCAAACCTGCTACCGCTTCATTGAACAGCCAGGCTACAATTTGCTCATAATCACTTGGCATGGATATTGGAGCACGGGAAAACTGTACTGTACTGTACTGTACTAAATCTAGGTTTTGCCTTTATTCATCAAAAGGTCGAAAATGAGTGTGGAGAAGGGCGGGTGAACAATATGCAGCTTGTACGTTTGTTCCACGAGTCACTCATAATGGAGACTCCATTATGCTATAAACTGGAATTTCATTAGATGCCCGTACAAAACTCGTGTTTGTCAGAGAGGAGTCTTTAACAGCAGGCTGATACATTAACGACATTCTGGAAAACTATGTTGTTCCATTTGCTCCATTTATTGGAAGAGATCTCTTCTTAATGCATGACAATGCAAGGCCGCATGTTACACGAAGTGACAAATGGATATCTGGAAGAAGTTGGGATAACCTGTATGGATTGGCCAGCATGCTTGCCGGACATGAATCCGATTGAGCATGCTTCGGACATGTTAGATAAACGCGTAAGAAGTCGACCAGTGTTACCAGCTTCGCTACAAGACTTTCACATTGCGCTTTAAGAAGAGTGGAAGAATATCCCTCAAGATTATCTCCGTACTTTAATTAGCAGCATGTAAAAGCGCATGCAAGCTGTAATCAGAGCTAGAGGAGGTATTACCAGATACTGAATAATCATAACTCGCCCGCATTTCTTGTTGAATTTAATTTTTAAATTTTTAATTCTCGAGTCGTGTTCAAGCATTAGTCGTGTTCAAGCATTAGTCGTTTTCTTTGAATAAATATACCCCAGCACTTCATATCTATTGGTTTTTTAATTCTTTAGATGCCTATGAAGTTAAGAAAACTAAGATATACAATTTAAAGCACAACTTTTGTGTCTGCTCTGATAAACCTTAAAAAGATTACTTGGAAACTTTTTATTGCACCTGAGTGTACTATATTCATTAATTGTAGACATTATACCTGGGCCCCAAAAAGAAAACGGCATTATGATGCTTCAATACGTTCAATATAAAGGATGCAAAATATTCTCCTGATTAGAAAATTTGCGATACTTGTAAACAAAAAAAATTTTAAATTCTAAAACTCCAAGGAAAAGTTCCTCTGGCGAAAATAATAATTGTGTTTATATAAGTACTTCAGGAACTAGGTATGTACGTAACTGACAAACTGTTCGATAGGTTAATTAAATAAAAGCTAGTAAAGATATCACTTTTTCTTCCGGTAACGTAGCGGAACAAAAAAGGAACTTTAACAAAAAAATGCAGCACTATCAAAGTCTGCGAAGAATACAAACTGTACTCAAAAGTATGTCACATATAAGACACGTCGTAGGAGAAGTCACAAAATAACAAAATAATCCACAACACTGGTTAACCGTTTTTACAAAATAAAGTCTACATATTGAAAAATTTAAATTCTTTGAATCTAATTAGAGCATGGTTAAACAGCATTTTGCTGCTTTTATGCATTATTGCTAGAAAACTATGCAGCTACAGAGAACTAGAAGAGAGTTTTGCAGTTTCCTGATACTAAAGTCGGTCGTCATCTGAAATCTTTTGAGGTGTAGACGATAATTGAATTTTAGAATTCTGATGATGTCAGCAGGGGAAAAAAGGGGGATACAAATTTAAAAAACGGGTAATTTTATGTTAACTTGAAGTTGCCTCTGTTTTATAAACATTTAGCACAAAAGTAAGTTTTGAGGTTTGCTAAGCTGAGCCCACAAGAATGAATTCCTTTTGGAGCTCATGGAACACATTCTGTTGGTTCTTGAGTCTGTGCTCAGTACAAAAACAAAAAAAAAATAGTCAATCAATTTGTTTCCTTGAGAAGATTGTGATAGTGATGATGGGTGACACTTTTTGCAACATCACGTAGAAAGGTGTCTTGCCATGAAATTGAAGGTGCCACTAAAACATTAACGATAAAGGCTACTTTTCAATCAAGACAGGACCTACTCTCAACGCAACGTCCAAAAAGTTGTTTGATTATACTCAGAAAAACATTGCTAATATTAATTTTGAGTTTTTGCAACAACACGGAATTATATTTGATTCTCGATGAACTTTTAATTCAGTTTCTATAACGTAAATGTTTAACAATTCTTGTCTGAAAGTGAAGCAGAAACATTGTCTAAACTCGATTGTTTGTGCAATGTTGAGACATGTAATTAATAGTTTCTCTTCTAATAGCGTCTAGATGTGCTTAGCAATGTAGCCTGTTTCTAATTTAAAATTGAATAGAAGGGTGTAATTGTTTTCTTTGTGTATCTCACGATGCTGCAGTGTTAATTTGTCTTTGGGCGCACGAAGTTTGATAAGTCATTACCGACTAATTAAGAGAAATTCCATCTTGATATTTTTCAAGCTTATAGAAGAAATATCGAAGAATATGTACATAATTTTTTGGAAATTTAAATCGTCGGGTTAGTGTTTAAAATTAATTTTATAAAATAAAATGCCCTGAAAATTACAGTAGCTAAACATGAATTTGACTATTGTGTGCATGTTATAAAAAGATACTTCTCACCTTTTAAATTGAGCAAAATTGCTAACCTCTGCTCTAAATAGAACGGAAAATATACGCTTAAAGAGAACAGTGCACGCAAATTTTTGGAAACTTTGACTCTTGAAAATTACCACAATGCTGAAACTAGGCAGGTATAAAAATACGTAAATCTTCTTTTGTCTAAGAAAACTGTTAAAAAACATTTCAGTAAAACCTAAGACATGAAAGTCAATTTTCTTGAAAAGCTGTGCGATTTGAGGTGGAATGACTCAATTATACGATTAAAGTGTGACTTTTACACCGGACAACGAAAATATCTAAAGTATACTAATTAAAATGTAATGATTTCAAAATAAATCAACAGATGGAATTAGCCGAATTCCAGAACCAAAATCAATTGATTGTGATACAAAGTATCGACACCAAACAAAAGACGATGGCAAATTGGGCTCAATAACTATTTTTTTCTGCGTTAGAGTCGGTGTTGTTCTAGGTTAAATTTGATAAGCTTAAACGTGAGTTTATAAGATTGAGGTTATTAGAATTTAAACTTTAGAAAAAAGTACTCTTAATTATTAATGCCTTGTTGTTACGCATTGAGAGCGTTTTTAGAAACTTAACTTATATTTCTGATCTGATCTGTTTAACCATGATAAAACAGTTATTTGAGTTAACTCGGTTTATTAAAAACGGCTGCGCGACCACTACGAAATCGATTTTACGGCAATTTATAAACAATAATTGCGAAAGTGATGACGATGACTTGTTTTGTTTGCAAAGAATAAAGAATAATACGCAACAACAAGCCAATGACAATTACGTTTTTCTAAAATTTAAATTCTTATAACCTCAAACTTATAAAGTGACGTTTAAACTTGTCAAATTTAACCTAGAACAACAGCAACTGTAGCGGAGAAAAAATCGCTATTTATTGTTCGGTATCGGTACTTTGTCTTACAATCAACTAGCTTTGTCCAGAACCATCCAGTTTTTTAAAAGAGACGATTTAGATGAAAAACCTTAAAAATATAATTTAATTAGATGATTATGCGGACCAAATTTAAGATCCGACCATAATTTGAGGAAATCTACTTAAAACAAACATAAAATCATTAGATATCAAAATTATAATGACGTTTCTCGTACCAACCTAATTGTATTTTGGCGGGACTTTAAAGAATTCAAACATAACCTATTGATTATGAAAACTCCTTAAAATTATTGAATAAAAAGCGTTTTAAAGCGATTATTGAAAGAGCTGTTAAGATCCAGTTTTAGGGATTTTTCGAACTTTGGATAACTGCATCATAAAAAAGGGATCTTACAAACACTTTCGCATTTTTGCTTAGGAAATGCAGCATCTTAAATCTCATTTCACTGCCCAACAAAAAACAATTTTTAATGTTTCAGTCACTTCATGAGTCAATACTTACTAATTTTGGGTTGAGAAAAACGAATATGACAAATAAAGATTTTTATTAGCTCTAGTTTCTGTGATATACAATAGGTGAAAGTTTTTCATTTTAAAAGATTAAGAGAAAGCGGTAAATATTAATTACATATGCTAACAACATTAAAAATGTGATCGCTCTTTTTTTAAATGACAGTTACATCCTAAATTGATGAAAGAACACCTACCATGAAATCGCTGTCTTTTGGTTTTCCTCTTGTAAGTGAGTTCTGGAGCATTCCTACACACAAACCAGCGGTAATCCTCAAGCATTGCTTCATTCCAGCGGCCCTGATGTCTTCGTTCCATCACAGAAATATCCTGGTGGAACCTTTCCCCGTGCTCGTCACTGACAACTCCAAAACTAGGTGCGAAAATTCGAGATGGGAGTAAAGAAAATTGATTTTTAGGGACATGTTGCATCCGAGTTGATGATATTTTTGTAGAAGTACTGTCACCAACTGAGTGTAGTTCTTATCTTCTTTGTTCCCTAAAAATCCATGCATAACTCTGTTGAGAGCTTCCCAAGCTTCCTTTTCTTTCCCTTCCAAAACTAGGTCGAATGTAGGATCCTTTACCAGTTGACGTATTTGTGGCCCAACAAAGATGCCTTCCTTGACTTTTGCATCTCTTAATCTAGGAAATTTTTCCCTCGAGTATTTAAAAGCCTGGCCTTCTCGGTTTATGCCTTTGCCAAAATTCTTCATTAAACCCAGCTTGATATGTAGGGGTGGAAGAAGAACATCTTTTGGATCCAAGAGAGGCTCGGCAACGACATTTTTATCTCTAGAGTTAAGATTTCTTTCAGACCAATCTGCTTGAATATAATATGATTTCCTATCCCTATTGCCCCACATACATAAAAAGCAACAGTATTTAGTGTACCCTAATTGCATTCCTAAGAGTACAACAATGACTTTTAGATCGCCACAGATTTTGCACTTATGTTCAGCATATTTGATTGAGTCGAGAAGGGCTGTCATGTTTGCATAAGTCTCCTTCATGTGAACTGCATGACCAACAGGAATAGAAGGAAGACGGTTGCCGTTGTGAAGCAATACAGCTTTCAAACTAAGCTCGGAGGAGTCTAAAAATAGCCTTCATTCAGTTGGATCATGCTTCAAATTCAATCTTTTCATCAAACCATAAATGTAACAGCAAAAAACAAGATTGTTTTTCTTCTCAAAAAGAGAAAGCAGATCCCGTTGACGTTATCTGTACTTGGAGACCCTGAAATCATGTTGAAGAAGATTCCATTGCTGTAACCTTGACCCTAGAAGTTCCGCCTTCTCCTGTGACATGTCAAGGTCTCGAATGAGATCACTCAACTACGATTGGCTCAACCCGTGCGGTTGATCATCTTTTTCTTCAAAATCATGGTCATGGGATGTTGAAGGCTCGTTGGGTTCTTCTTCTTCATTTATTCATTTTCTACTTCCAACTCATAATTTTGGGGTGGAATAGGAATTGGTAAACTATCTGAATGTGGAATAGGTCGAACAGCAGATGAAAGATTCGGGTATTGAACTGTTCTTCTTTTTTTCATTGACAATCTTGCCTTTATAGGTGGAGTCAAGCAAAAATAGCAGTGATCTGTAGGGTTTGTAGGCTCTCGCCACACCATAGGCACAGCAAAAGCCATTGATTGTTTTTTATCTTTCAGCCATTATCGTAATAAAACTGAACATGCGTTGCAACATATATGTAGAGCCCATGACTTATCCTGGTCCCTTACCTTCATACCAGAATAATGCTGGAAGGCAGTCTTCACAAGAGGCGTTAAATTGCGTTTCTGTGAGGAAAGCGTTATTTCACCACGAATGTAATAAAAATTGTTCACTCTTTTACTCTTTAAAAACACCCCAAAACAAGAAACTCTGCCCTAATTACAACAGAAATAATATGAAATTTACCGTTGCAGCAATAGTGTTTAGGTTTATAACCTACCCATAGCTAGATTACTGTTGTATTTTGACAGTTGACTGAAAATGTAGACTATAGAGAATATAAAATGTCACTGTATCTCCAAAACAGGAGCTAATCGGTAATTTTTTGAATCCAGCAGGTGGAAATACATAAGAATCAGCTATTTTTGAGCCCGAAACCTTTTCTTTATTGGTTAGTGATTTTTAGCGATTTTTCACACACGTGGCACTTGTGAATACTTAGCAGGGCAGTATTGTCAACGTTTACAATATGCCAGCTTGCTGATTGAATCATTCTGATTTTCTAAACTTTTATACTTTCTGAATTAGTTTCTGTTCTGAATTCTATTTTAAAAAAGAATTTCACATTACTTAAAGTAAACATTAATACAACACTGCATTATTTATTAATGTTGTGTTAAAAGTACATGGAAAATTTAAAGTCAAATATATCACCTTCTTAAATGTAAAACTATAACAATTTTATTGGCAACGCTGTAGTCAATAATAAATAATTTCTTTAATAGTTTCTCCAACCAATAGAATATTGAGAGGGGTCTTAAAATCACATAATTAGATCGGTTGTGTTTAATCGTTTAGTTAATTAGATTAATAACATTATGTGAAAAAATTCTTTTATTTATCTCCGTTTACAATTTTCAAGTACCTGCAAACCAGAGAGATAATGAAAATTTTCCGTTGTTCAGAAGTAAACATGCATCCAGTGATTTAGAATACACCGGAATGATTAAAGAAATCCTTTGGGAAGCATACATTTCGCGAAATGAAAGTGTAGTGCACGCACAGAACTGCAGAATTTTCCATGTTAAAATATCCAGCAAAAAAAAAGGAAAAAGGCAAATAATGTGATTTTTTTAAGTTATATCGTTGAAATTTTAAGTACGGCAATCAAGTAGTAGAATTATTACAAAATATTTTGTAAACAGAAATTTCCCTTATTTTCTCTAATTTTCAAATTAAGGATTTATCATTAATCCTCAAGAATATTATAAAAAAAAACAATATTATTCTTTAAGCTCCCTTCTTTTATTACTTCCTGGCTAAATCAGACCATTCTTTTTTAAGAGTGAATTATAATGCCTTAAGAAACTAAGAGAGCTCCCGTCTTAGAGAATTAATGAAGTGTTTGCATTTTAAAGATTCCTTTAATAAATGCTCCTGCCAGCAGAATCTCTTTTTGAATGGAAAAAACAAGGCCTGAGAAAAAGAGGTTTTTTGTGCACTCGACCGGAATGGAAACAGAAGATAATAAAAAAGATAAAGTTATTAATTTATTTTCTCGTTAGATGGAGTTTACTAACATGTTTTGCAGATGGCAGCTGGAATGGGATTTACTCTAATTTTAAGCAACGTTTAATCAATCGGCGGTTTTTGCAGTGCTGTTGGTTTTGACGTGACATGTAACGAGTGCAAAATAAATAAGATTTTTTTTGTGTATTTACAGAGTTCTTAAATCAGTGATTTTATAAAGTATGGTAAATCTTAAAAAATAACATTGGGAAACTAGGTTACTGTGTAGATTGTTTAAATTTCTTCTTAAATTTAATTTAATAATTAGTTTTTTTCTTTTAATTAATTAATTAATTAATATTAATTTTGTTTCTGTTATCATGTTCTTATCATTAAAAAATGAGTCGCTCTCTACAATTTCTAAAACGATGTCTAAGTGAGAGACGCAGCTGAAACAAGCTTGATTTCACTCAAGGCATTTTGGCTAAGCAAACAGATAATAACCGATTTCTTCGATGCGGTCTTGCAGTTCGACAAACAAAAAAATTAATTGAAATTTTTTAATTCGTAGTCTTATAATTAAAAAAGGCAGATTGTTAATGACACTGCTTCTGGTCGCAAAAACTAGTATTTTGATTTTACAATATATGTAATTTCTTACATCGATTGTGTCATAGCTTTATACCATTAAAACAATATTCAGAAGTTTAGTCTTCTAAAAGGTTCAATTTGAAATCAGCTAATAGCTTCTTGGAGCTAGATCTAGACCATACTGGTGCACTCTAATTTCTGTAACGTCTCTATGTCCACATACGTACCATCTCGCAACTCAAGCTGTGCAACTGATGCAATGTTCTGCAAGAACAACTCTCTTCGACAAACCATCTTTTCGTCTTTTTCCAGTGGTATTTGCCTTAATCGCATTTGAGACCCTTCTGTGTCCTAAATATGCATTAAAATATGTACTTTAAAATTCAATTTATTTTAAATGAAATGTCAAACATAGCACTGAATATATCATACCCAATCAAAAATAGAGAAAATTTATTTCAAAACAGTCATAAGTTTAATTAGAATTACCTTAATTAAGTATTTTTTCACATCTGTTGTTTCGTCTAAAGAGATTCAAATATTTTAATTTTTTATTTTGTTTCTTGATTTTTCCAGTGTAGTTTGATACAGTGACACCACATAATTCTTCCTTATTGTTGACCCATCTGGAATATTTTGCTTAGTGTGTTTTTTAAAAAACTTTACAAAATTTTATTTTGTAATTTTCCGAAAGGTATGTTTGCAGATATAAATGCTGTGCGTAAGTCTTCATAAACTTTTATTGGTCTAGGTCCTGGCTTTAATGCAGCAACCACTAAAATTGCTGTTTTTTGTTCTGGCTTTTTCTGTTCTTATTTCTTTGATGTTTTACGGCGTGTAGGTGTTGAGTTACTTGAAACTTTTTCGTTAATATTAACGGAACTTCACAATATTAAATTAGAGATGTATTAGGGCTTGATATAGAATGAAATTACCTCTGAACTTATATTTTTCAGATTTTATTTTTGAGATTTAGAGAATTTCATACTCTTATCTTTTGGTTTTATTACATTTAAAACTATAAATCTGACAACCTGCGACACAAGATTTATATTTCTATAATTGCCGAGTGCAACGTTTAGTTTCTCGCTAAATCACACCCTTCTTGCATTATTTTGTTAATTGTCCGATCACCCAATATGGGGGGGGGGGGGGGTTGGAAGTTACCTTTTTCGCTTCAGCACTCAACACTCGTGTCTTCTCTTGTGAAATTTTGGAACATAGAAATACTTTCGCGAACTACCGAGAAATAATCAAGTGTTGGACTAATTTTCTGCTAAGGTAAAGTTATACCTGAGTGAAAATATTGCGAATGAATTTTGTTTTCGTTAAACAATTGATAGACTTTTCCCCGGAATATTCCGGATGCGTTTTTATCGTATCGTACCTCGAAAATCATCGCCAGCAGGCGGAAATTGCCAAATAATTTCACAACAAACTCTCACAACTACCGTACCGTTATTTATCTTATAATAACTTAATATTTTTATCGAACTTTTTACGAGATTCGTACTGCCTCGCTCTATATAGATATTTTGAAAGTCAATTAAAATATCTTGTTAACGTATGAGGAAGACGCTTATTCTTGCAAAGACTTATGTAGTAACTGTAAATTAAATCTTGTGTGAACCAGTGCCGCGAGTTCGGGGTATTCTGTGCCAACAACTGGGTTCTCTTCGTATTGGACTAGTTCCCGTTATGATAAATAAACTTTATAAAGCATCGTTGACTTATCCAATTTGTCAACCTACATTTGCAATTATTTGCGAAATATATCTGCATATTATCGGCACGTCACCAACCGCTTGGATAAAAGTAATCCACTATAAAGATTACTTAATCATCGCTTCACATTGGTGAAGAACCTCAGAACATCGTATCACACTAGTGAAAAACTCGACGAACCGTTTCACAGTGGTGAAAGGTCCGTTAATATTATTTAATTAATAGAAATATATTGTTTGCTGAGTTGTAACGTATCTAACTTGTTCCGAACCTATAATATCTTTTATTTGCTTGTGTTTCTTTATGAACAATATTTGTAAAGTCGATGTTTTTCTTTATCGTTCATTCATGTTAAATTTTAATAACGAAAATTCTTACGATCTAACAATTTTGTCAACTTGTTCTTGTTTGACGATTTATTGATATAAAATTTGGGATCCACGGTTAATTGCAAAACACCTGCAGGTGATGAATTCAATTCAATTACCGCTATTGTTTATAGTTTTTGTATTTTTCATATTTTAATGTTTATGCTTCTTCCATAAATAACCAATGAATTTTATGCTGATATTTGCAAACGACTCATTGTATGTATGTTTACCTTGCATTCATTTTACTGGCGCTTCTTGAATTTCGCTGGATTGCCGAATCGTAAATATTAATAAGTTTCATCCGGTCACATTTACTGCGTATGTATATACGATATATCTGGTGCAGTTGTTTATTTGTTTATTGATGCTTATTTATGCGTGTATATAAGTTGTCTAACAGTGTGACCTGCAATGCTGTAACCTGTTTGTATATTTTCTTTTCTACAGTATGCCAATTCTCATACGGATTCGTTTAGCTTCACATCTACATAGAGTGCAGTACAATCTCCATTTCATTTATTTGTGTATCATTCGAACCTGTGGTTCGACCCTGGCTAACATCTCACCAAGATCAGCTGTGGGGTTTTCTATTTGAAACTAGGTTACCGACATTCTACTACAGCTGGCGCACTCTCAATATCGAGACCCCTAAGATTACCGTATTATTATTATTGTTTATCGCTTGATCTAAGCACTCTTAGCTCACGACCTGTCTCCGACTGTATAAAGGCTAGCATTGCAGGTAGTCTAGTCAACGAAGGGGTTATAGAGGACATGGAAAGGGGGAGAATTTTTCTCTTGGGAAATGTGTTAGGGATAGTTAGGGGGTAAAGATACTAAAAGTCCCCGCCCCTAGCCCTACCGCTTTAGGGGGGAGAGAGGTTGAAAAGTCTCTTTTTTCGGTTTCTTGCTTATAACTCAGGAACGGTGCGTCATACGGCAAGACGTATTCCTTACAAAATAAAAGATAATTAAATTTCCTACAAAACTGTTTATATTAATTTTTTTTCTATGTGTTATAGTTTCCGAGATATTCACCGGCGAAGATCGGTAATTTTTGAAAAACTTTTTTTTGGCTCACATTTTTCGTCACACTTGTCTTTATAACTCCTCAGCCTTATGTTTTACAGAAACGTCGTCAGACAGAAAGTTGTAGAGCATTCAGTCCCCTTTAGAAATATGTAATAGTTACTAATTTATCTTCTACAGGTCAGAGGTTACGGCTATTTGAAGTTTTTGGATACATTTCGTGATTTTTCAAGAAAAGTCAATGAATGCCCAAATTTGGGTTGTAGAGGAATTCTCCTTTTGAAGAATATGTTGCGGGTAGTAACGAGGCAAAGATACTAAAAGTCCCCGCCCTAGCCCTGTCGCTTTAGAGGGGGTGGGGTGGGGGGTGGAAAAGTCCTTTTTGTCGGTTTTTTGCTTATAACTCGGAAATGGTGCGTCGTACGGTAAAAAGTATCCCTTACGAAATGAAAGCTAATTAAATTGCCTACAAGAACGTTTTTATTCATTTTCTTCTTATGTAATATAGTTTCCGAGATATTCGCCAACGCAGGTCTGTAATTTTTGAAAAACTTTTTTTGCCTTGCATGTTTCGTAGAAGTTGTCCTTCTAACTCCTCAGCCTTATGTTTTCGAAAAAGTCATCAGACAGGGAGTTGTACTTGGACTTACAAACGGCAACTTCCGACTTAAAGCTGTGACTAAATTATTTGTCATCTGAATGTTTATAAACTTAATGCATTCGTTAAGTAGTCGTCAGCTAGAAGAAAAACTTGCAGGCATTCTTTCTGTAATCTTTTGGATAAAGTTTATCTTGAAAGATCTGGATCAATAGTTATTTTATGTTTTTTTCCTATTCTGCTGTTGAATCACCTATTATTTAGTTTTCCTTTACATTCTTCAGTAAGCTCCATCAGCTCTTTCTTCTTTATCTTTTATTTCTGTAGTTTCGTCATCATGAAAACCGTAGTACTATCACTATTTTCTTCTATCATTCCAATTGATAGTATTTTTTCAGATCAAGCTTTCATTTGTATAATTTTTATGCTGATTTTTTGTGTATTGGGCAGCCCACATCTGCCTCTGCCCTTTTCTTGTTTTCTTACTCCAATAACAATTAATGTGTTCAGCGTCTAATTCTATAAGTCCTTGTCCTTTTCTGTTTGCTTCAGTGATACCCCGTATATCTAATTCTATCTTCAATTTTTTTTAAATTCGTTTTCTTTTCCATTTATACTTTTTATATTTCATTATCATCATTATCAGCAGCACGACAACTCTTGATGGATCTTTATCTATTCTAAGGTCCTCCACCATTTTGATCTGTTTCTCATTTTTATTCTCTAATTCGTAATTGATAGAGTTTTGATGTCTTCTTCTACCTGGTCGTTATATCTAAGTTTTGGTCTTCCTATAAATCTCTTTCCAGCTGGTCCTTGTTTTGTTATTCTTTTTGTTGGTTTTTCATATTTCATTCTTTCTTCTATATGTCCTATCTATTCATTTTATACCATTCATTTGTTCTGGTTCAGTGTCTTTTTTTCAAACTAATGTCTTTTCTGCTGCTTCCTGGATGATTCTTTTGCACTTCTCCCTGGTTTATATCCTTGTTTTTCTCTGCATTTTGAAGTCTTTTTTTTATATTATATTACATTCCACAATCCTACCTTACAAATAGTTTTTTTTCTTTTACCATTATCTCTTTTGTCTTTTCCTTGCCGCATTCTCTCATTTGTCTTCTCGTCATACTTGTCTACTATTACTACTTTCCGTTTTTGAATTATTTTTTCGTTGTTCCATGCAACAATCATTTTCTAATATTCTACTTGTACCCTTGTGTGTTTCTTCGTTTGCAGTTATTTGTATGTTTCTCTGTATGTTTCTTTCTTTTTCTGTTAAATAATTACTAATATAAATTTTAGCTTGTTCTAACTTTCTCAATTTATGTTTGTTTCTCGTGATTTCTAGTTTTTTTTAAAAACTCTCTACTTCAGCTATATGCATGTTTTCTTTTATCATTGTGATCTTTTTGGCAATCACTTCTATTTCTAAATTACCCTTTATACATTTTTGAACGTAATTCTTGGTCTCTTCCTCGTTGTCCTGATCCATTTTAAGACTATTTACTGTTATTTATGTTCCTTTTATTTCTGTTATTTCTCTGGTCTGTGTTCTAATTTAGAGTTTAGCTCTTTAGCCTCTTTTTTTCATAATTTTATTTTCTTCTCTTGTAATCTTCATCTCTTCTCTATACTCCTTGAAATCCTTTCTTATTTCTTTTATTATATCTCCCCAGGCTTATTATTATACTGTTACGTTTTGACAAAAACTTGTTTTTATTTTTTAATGTTTATTTTTACTTAGTTTATTACAATTTATTTCCAGAATTTATTTACACTAAATTATTTATTTAATTATGTACGGAAGAATTTATTTATCACTAACATTTATTTCGTTCGTAACTACTAGCTGATTGACTGTAGAACTGCCTTCTGCTCGATCAACGCAGCCTTATATTCGTTTCCGCGTGGTTCTTGATGAGCCCAGAAAATTCGCGTTTCTTCTGGAATATTCGACGGTGGAAGACTCTGGATAGTTCGAGATTTCTCCGGCACATTCGACCAGCTTGTTCGAGACTGTTTGGGACTTTTTCTAGAATATTCGGGAGGTGGCGCGTTACACTACCTTTGAACTTATCCATAGTTTGTTGCAGTATCTGCTTCACTACTCACCATATACATTTTGTTTTCTAATACACTCAGTGCTGTCAATGTCGCAGCGTACCGAGAGCAGCCCATGGCGGTTACTTTTATCACATTCTGCAGTATCACTCTCCTTCTGATTCTTATCGAATTTTTATTCAATGTGCCTATAATTTTTCTTTTACCTTACTGTGTTTGTTATTTTTATCCTAAACTATCACAAACTATCTGTTACACGGAGTATGTTAATGTTATGTTAATGTTATATTGCTCGTAATGACCCAATTTATGAACTTAATCACGGGGCACTTAAAATCGCGTGTATACACTTTCGCTTTCACTTCGATTTTCAGTGTAATGATAATACTGCATAATATTCAGACACCTGTAGAAGATTCTGCTATGGTTTTATCTACCAATCCCAAATGTATATTCTAAATTGGTAATGAGCAATTATGCCTGGAAACTTTCTTTTACTTTTTACGAAGAAATTTCTGCATCAACTGAAAAAGGAGCTAATGTAGAATGTTCGAACGTTTCTAAAGCTGGTTTAGTCTTGATTTAGTTAGGGCTGATGGCTTAACGATTTTATTATCAATGAGACAGTAAAATATTCTTATAAAATGGTGCAAATTAGAATTTTTGATACCATACTCTACTTTAGAAGTGATCCAAATCCTTTAAGGCACGTTAAATCCCAATGTTGAGCGGCGGACGCCATTTCTGTACGCTGCAGTTTAGTTTACAAAGAGCCAAAAGCAAATATACCTTGCCCAGGAATAAGATCAGTCCAACGAGAATCTATCGATAAACCACTTAGTCAGATTTGTCAAACTAATAAATAAATAACAAGTAAAACAAGGCCTGTCCCACTAAGGTTTAACAACTCATTTATCTATATTAAGACAGTGTGCTTCATTCCATTACAACAAGTGAAAATTTAATAAATTGAACATCCTTTCTAAAGATTTAAAAATTTTAAATGTTGTAAGCATAAATTGGTGCTGTGTGAGAAACAAGAGTCAAAATTAAGAAATATTACTGATAGTGCACTGCACATCCCTTCAAAAACCAACGCTCCCAAAATGGGAACGTTATTTCATTATTATTCTTTAAAACTATAATTTGTATACAGGGTGTCCCGTGACCAGACTGACATAGCTTAAAGATGTATTCCTTAGGTAATTTCAAGTCTAAAATAATAAATGTCCAAAACTCCATAGTAAAGGAGTTATAGGCGATAGCATTTTTCATACAACGAATGGTTTTCAAATCAAAAATAACCGACATTCACTTTATTTATGGATTATAAACAACAAGTAAACAAGTGGTTGCAGCAGAACGTCGCACCTTCTCATTTTGATAGAAATATAACAACATATCTAAATAACAACTTTGCTAACTGATGGTTGGAAGAGGAGGTCCAGTTTCCCGGCTACCGAGATTACCAGACCGAAAGCATCTGTGTTATTATCTTTTGGGGACACAAGAAGAGTTTAGTTTATGCCAAGAGATCTCACCCTAAAGATGGATTACTTCATAAAATCTTAGCTGCAGCAACATCTATAAGGACGAACCCATCATACTCTCCAAAGAGTTACCTCTTCAATTGTAAGAAGAGCTAAAATGTGTATTCAGGCAGGCGAAAGACATTTTGAACAATTAATGCAATTAACTTTGTATTAAACATATTTTTTGTTAATAAAACACAATGTTATGCTAAAGTGTTGCGCATCTCCTTTTAAATTTAATATCCCCCATAACTCCTTTACTATTGAGTTTCGGACTTACATGCATTAGATATTTTCGATCTGAAATTATCTGAGGAACACACCTTTAAGCTATGTCAGTCGAGTCGCAGGACACCCTGTATAACTTTTCCGCGCATTTTATGATATTCCGTAAACTACTGCGTTTTGTATGCAAAACTTTTTTCACCCGTGTTAACAAGAATATGCTTGTGTTAGAAGCTTAGAAACTTACTTTTTTTCATTTTTTTATTGTTGATATATTGCCGGTTTTACTGATGTTCTATAGTTTCTTCTGTTTCTTTCTATGAGGTGCAGATGCCTTATAATGTGTATCATGTGGAGTACTTGCAATGGGAAATTTGCGCTATCTCATTTTGGAAAAGTTAGACCGTCAGGAGATGGTCGCTACTACAGCTCACTCATTGTTTCTCAGAATTTCAGTGAGTTTCTACTCATTTGCGATTTAGTCGTTTTGTAGAGTGATAGATAGTGCGTTTGTGGCGATTCTAAAGTTTTGCGTTTTGTTCGCCATGGATCCAAAATCATTTTATGGGTACTTTGTTTGGCTACTTTACGTGTCTGATTTTACTTACAATATTTTTACTGACAGTTTATTCATTACTACGCGCTGCTTTTCGCGTGACGCTTTAGACATCTGCGGGCATGCATGATATCATATTACTACTTCCAGAATCAAGTCACAAGGAAATTGATAGCTATGATGATCAGATATTAGAAGCAATGAATCATACTAAAGAAGTGGAACTACATGAAAAAGGATCTAAGGAAAAAAGAAAAAGATATAGAGCCACTGGTAAAAGAATTGCAATGAAAAATGTGGGAAAATAAAGTAATCGCGACTGCCACTGCTGAACCCAAAAATGTAAGAATGAAACATACAGAAAAAACTGAACATGAAATATTTTCTTTATTCTGGACAGAAGAAATAATGCCATGCTTAACAGAACAAACAAACCTATATGCAAAAAGAGACAAAAATCAGCATAGTTTTACGATAACCGCTGAAGGCATATCACAATTGTTAAGTCTACTGTTTATTAGTGGCTATCAAAGTCTTCCTAAAGAAAACGATTGTTGGTCTACAGCGAAAGATATGCAAGCTCCAATTTTCTCAAAAACAATGATTAGAGATACTTTTAAATTGGTAAAACGGTAATTCCATTTAGCAGACAATAAAAAATTAGAAAATTTCAAAATTGCCAAAGTGCCCCCCTTGTACATGTTGAGCCAAAATTCACAGCAGTTGTGGCATTCGTTTCGTATCAAGGATATCATCCCGCAAGAATGTTCCTAAAAATTAAATCTATTCCCTTTGGCTTCAAAATATGAATGCTGTATGATAGTGATGGTTATCCATACAATATTGAAATATATTGTAGCAAGTCTGCAGGAGATAACAGGGAACCATTAGGAACACGCGTTGTGAAAAATATGTTATCAATAATTGAGGAACTTTCGCAACAAGTAGTGTTCTTTGACAATTCTTTATGGACTTTTTCAAGACCTTTTATAAATGAACATCAGAGCATGTGGGACAATCAGTAAAAGCAGAACTAATAAGTATCCTCAGACATCATCTAATTCACTGAAGAAGTAAAATAGGAATTCATAGGAACTTGAACTGTTACGAGGTTTGCTGGAAAAATTTCTGCAATTGGGTACTTCAGGTGGCATCGGCGTTGTGCCATTGTCAATTTCGAAGAATTTGTCACTTTTAACCTATAATTTGATTGACAGTTCGTACCCAAGCTAACCAGTAATGTTGTGAAAAAATGGAACTCTCGGCTGAACATTTTTGAGCAATGATTTTTTACAATTTTTGAAGCAACTTAACACCCAAACAATGCATCGGTCTGCTTAGTGCGGCTTTTGGTGAGGAAGCTCTATCGAATAGAACTGTTTATAATTGGTTTGCTGAGTTCCAGCATAGACGTTCTCTTCTCAGTGACGAATTTCGTGGAGGTCGTCCATCCACGTCTGTTGTTGCCGCTAACCTTGATGCTGTGCGTGAGATGATTGCGCGAGATCGGCATGTGACATACCGTAAAGTAGGGGTCACCCTGTGCATTGACATAAAAGAAATACCAGGATCGTTGAAACGAAGGGAAGTTCTGCAGTTGCTGGATTCCACATAATTTGAGTGGAGCTCGAAAGAAGAGTCGTGCAGATTGGTGCAAAGAAATGCGAAAAAACTTCAACCAAGGTCATTCAAATTTAGTGTACCACATTGTTACTAGTGACGAAAGTTGGATCTACTCATACGAGCTGGAAACTAAACAACAATCCACTGTTTGGATTTCGAAGTGAGCCGAAACCTACAAAAGTTGTTTGTTCACGGAGTGTTGCAAAGCAAATGATTGCTTGTTTTTCCGGATTTCTGGACATGTGGCAGCCACAGCTTTACAGCATCGAAGAACTGTGAATGCTGATTGGTACACAACAATTTGTTTGTCGAAAGTCATCGGTGAAATCAGAAAAAACAATCCAAATCGGCGCATCCTTCTAAACCATGCCAATGCAAGTGCGCAAATAGCTTCACAAACTGTCCACTTTTCAGCCAGTGAAAAAGTGAAATTAATGTTGCATTGTCCGTATTCGCCTGATCTAGCACCAAATGACTTCTTTCTGTTCCTTACAATAAAAAACAAGATACGTGATGAGCGTTATTCTTCGCCTGAAGCAAGCGTTGAGGCACTTAGGCAACTGGTTTCTCAGGTACCTGTCTCAGATTGGAAAAAATGCTTTGAAGATTGGTTTGGGCGTATGCAAAGGTATATTGATGCTAAGGGCGAATACTTTAAAAAACAATAAAGCCATTTACTACATTGATCTGTGTTTTTCCTAAACATTTGCAGAAATTTTTTCAGCAAGCCTCGTAATGGGAAGTACACATTCATAATGTCCAACGTTCCCAAAATGGGAACATGACTATTTACGAAAACTAAAACAAGAATTTTATTTTCGAGAATTATGAACAATTAGAGTGGTTGAAAGAGTGATCTTTCAAAACTGGATGATACAAAATTAATTTTTTCACTTATTCATCTATATGTTAAAGTATCGATAATAGCTGTGCTTCAGGCTAGTGTTTGTTAGGTAAAGACTGTCAGTACACCTGTGAGTGGAGAATTTTTTCACTCTTGATTTAAATGTCCTCTTTGAACTTTAAGGTATTGTTCATGGATTTTCTATCGTGTTTTTAACTTTCTATGCACATTTTCAAGATGTAAATCATTCGATTTATCTTTCGTTTTCTAAATCCTTACTACGTCTACCTACCTTTTATAAGGTTTGCTCTGATCCTCCTTGCTTAGAACGTACTGTCTTTTTTCCCTATTTCAGATTTTCTCATTCATGATTTTCTGCTTTTTGAATTTCGATACAAAAAATATTTGAATTAAAAGCAAACTTAGCAATTTACTCTTGGAAGATTATCCTTATCGTTAGGGTTACCGCTTACGATATTTAAGCCTGCAGTCGACCGTTTGTAATTTTAATCTGGGATATAAAATTTTTACTACGCACAAGAACAAAGACAATCTTAATGATTCCCAGTAACAGAAGCCATTTCTATTTTCAAGGTAAGCTTTTGCTTTTCACAACAAAACCAAACAAAAACTCAATAAGTAAAAATATCTGTGATGTGTAGGTTTCAGAAAATCTTCTCTTAGAATAGTCTTTCACAAGATGAGGCTCTCGCCTAAAATAAAAAAAAAGCCCTACTCAGATTTCAATTCCAATTTTATAGTAACTGCTACGCTTCATCAAAGCCCTGCTGAAATCTCTTTGAAATATAACACGAAAAGGAACCAACCGATAAGTATAACTTAATTTCGCATTTGTATGACAACATTCCCTTTCTCTTTTTTCCTATTTTTCCCTGTTAAAATTTCTCCGGATCGTGTTTAACAAATTAGACTTTAATTAAATTAAAATAATTAAATTCAGGACGACCGATGACGTAATGGGACTAGGAAACTAGTTAATATAAAGGACATTTCATGAGAGAGTAGAGCGATGTTATCTTCCTCAAACAGGCACAAAGTGACAAGTAGTAAGAGGCCAATGAATAGTAGATGACATTATTATGCATAGTCTGCCTCCAATTAACCGTAGGTAAGCCACATCGCCACCTCTGCGGCACTCTCGTCACCCTCGGTTCACCAGTGATGACATTTTTAATTGAGAAATGCCACGCAGTTCCCCAGATACATTCGGCTTTGTGGTATTTCTCTTATAACCTTACCGTATTATTATAAGTGCGACATATTTTCGGCGAAAAATCTAATTGGCATTTCAAAATACAAGCGCAAGAAAAAAATAAATTCGATTGCCGGGCTAAAATCTAATTTGGTACTTTCTAAAAGTGGAGTAATTATTATTTGAAACTGTCTAACGATGAAACAAAATAACAAAAATATATAGGTGGAAAAAGTCTGAACGAAAGCAAAAAAAGCTCAAATGTTAGAGAAATATCTCCTATACAAACGTTCGCTTTTTCTGCTCTTAGCTTATAAAAGACTAGGTTTTCGTGGGGAAAAACCGTTGGATATAGAACGAGTGGGCGATAAGACCGATATATATGTGTTCTTAAGTTCATCGAGGTAGAAAATCTTAACGACGTTTCAGGACTAACATTTGTACTAAAATAACAACAAGCAACCTTCTGCTGGTCAAACGTTTGTTTTCATCGAAGTATATTTTCCGAAGGAAAACAATAAAACGTGCTGAATATTTGTTTTTCTCTTCGTACCGTGCAAAAAGCTAAACGTTGACCTTATATTTGCAGAATGAAAAACATGCTTACTGGCTATTAGTTTTATAAAATGCTAATTCGATTTAGATAAGAGCAAGGTAGCAAAACGAGTAAGAAGTATACTATGAATAGATTAGTTAAAAGTTCGGGTAGGTCATATTTATATAAATAAAGCAGGAATTACACACGTAAATATTTACCTTCCAGTAAAATAACTCAAATATTGTGCTTACGTTTACAAAATTAATGTCCCACGAGTCATAATTAATGAATAAACAGTTTGATTGGTTTGACATGGGAAATTAATGATGACACTGTGGTTATTATCTATTTGTTGACACTGTTATCATTCAAAGTAAATTTCACGAAATATTTCCAAGCTCTCAAGAAATCCAAGAAGAGTTCAAAAGAATTTATTAAATTACCTGCAATCACAATACCATAATTATCAGGAAACTACTGCACGGTCAAATTATCTAATTACAGAAAATTTCTTTCTAACATTAATGAGTTCAGAATTTCTAAGTGAGAATATAATTTGCGTTAACACTACACTTCGACATCAAATATTGTTATATACACAAGAAGATGTGATCGCATGTACAAATAAGCCGCGGGCCCTACATAACTTCGCTAAGAAGATATTTTGCATAGTACTGTATACGTGTATTAACAGCACAGCCTGATCAATAATCCTATCTGTAGAGCGATCCATTTAAGCCGTCCTATTCACTTTTAAACATAAAAGAATAAAGTAAAAAATCACATGGCTTGGCCATTCAATTACATTCTGAATAGGCGTAATACATCTACGGGCTGAGACTGATAATATTGAAATTGAAATTTCAAAATGTCTTTTTAGAAATATAAATTCTACAGAATTAAATTTTGTATAAAAAATCATAACAAACTGAATAACATCTAGCAATTAACAACTTCCAGCTGTGCATGGTGAATGTTCATCCATTCAGTATTAACATTCGTAGCGTTTAAAAAAGTCTCTGGTGAGAAGTGAGTAGATCTCAGGATATCTGATATTAATGACAAAAGTTAGAGGCTCTGTCACAGCTCATGATTACCTAGCCCTGCTGGAAGTAGTTATTAGAGCGAAATCTCTTTCTTGGCGATTAAATTTATTTTTTATTATGTATGGCTTAGGCAGTCCACAAAACAAAATTTTTCAAAAACACACTTCTTAGGCAAAACCTTTGTAAAGGATAGGAAACGGCATTTCTTGATTGCACATCAGATAAAGATGAAAATGAAAGGTACTAAAGAAGTTAATTAATATTGTCTAAATGAGAATTCTTATTACACCTTTTTTTGGTAAATAACAACTTTCTCTTCTATATGTAAATTAAGATACCAAAAAGCGAAACTTGTCTTCCACTCCAGAGTTCGTTTAATGGGCTTAAAGAAATTGGCATCCGTGCGTAGCAGAAGGATTTTCACAAAGTATAGTGTAAGTATGATGCAGATGCAAAATTAACGAGTTTCAATGGAAGATACAACTTAACAACGTACTGTGTCTTACAAAACTCTTATCATACATCCAACGTGGTCTTTGCAATGCACACTAGAGGCCTGCACAAAGCGGGATTTCTAGTCGGACCTTTACGCGGCCCGGATCGAAGTTAGGGTTCGGGTCGGGCCAGGCCTCAGTTTAAAAATTTATCTTATGTATAAATTCAGATGGTCATCTTTTCAGGACCATGTGCGGTCAATCGAGCAGTTCGAGCTTCTCAAACCGTTCGGTCTTGTCGGGCCCGTCCAACCTCTCGAGTCTTTTGGTATTTTTTTCCGAGTTTGTCGAGTCATTCAAACCTCTCAGGCCTGTTGGACCGTCGGCCCTGTGGGGCTTTTTAAATTCCTCGGCCCTTCTGAGCTTTCGGGACTATCGGGCCGTTCGAATATCTCGAGTCTGTCGGGCCGGTCGGCCCTGCCGGACCTTTTGGTTTTCTCGGTTCTTCGGATTTCTCTGTCGGACCTCTCAGGCATCTCGGGCTTCTTGGGCTTGTCGGACCAATCAAGAAGTAACCGCGTCTTTTTCGGGTCGCGCCAAGTTTGTTCCCAGTCGAACTGGGGCCTGGAGATTTCGGCCCGTGCAGGGTTTTAATGCGTACCCTTTTCTCAAGCTCGTTAACCTTCCACCTTAACCTTAACCTTCCTTCACTGATTTTGTCAGAATAACTTGCACTATCGCATAAGTGTTCGCGCATTCGTTGTCTCGATATCACACTCCTAATCGCTACTAGAAGAATATTAGATGAGCCGTCTTCTAGATTAAAACACACATAGTTGCTGCTGAATTCAAGTATTTAGCAAGCACGCTAACCTATAGGAGTCATCGGTATAGGCCTCGAGTCATTTTCGATCAATTGCGGTTTTACTTGTTTTTGTTCTTGCAAACCTTCTACCATGTGCTTTATGAAAACAGAAGAGTATTTTTCACTTGCCTTACTGTCTGGCTGAATGCATCCTGGGATTCTTTCTTAATCGGACAAAATCGAAAAGTTCTCTAGAAATGTTATGAATCCTATAAATCAAGATCAAGGCTTTATCAAAGAAGATTGCTTGGGGTATCTAATTTATACCCGTCAATATACTAAGCCAATTATTAGATTGACGCGCTGAGTTGGTGACACGTCCCAGGTTCATTTAGCACTTAGAACTCTGATGGTAGCTTCGAGGTTCATTTCATTCAACCGATTGTGACTGCACCAGGAGTTATTCAACGCATTAGCCTGGATGGTGTGGCGGTCCAGGTAACCTGGAGATCTGTAAACCTTACGTCGATCCTGCAGTTATTTAAAAATTAAAGTGCGTGAATAGAATTACATCATGCGCTAAAAGTGTGCTAAAAGTTTAATACACTTCTGGGAAACAGACTTTATCGCCAAAGTAAGTGCAAAGCTTTGTTGAAATGCAAATTTCATTGTTTGTTTGAAGGTCGAATTGACCTACATTGGTTTGTTGTGTAAGTTGTAATTAATTCTACATTGCAAATTAAATCAGGGTTTGTTGTGTGACCGCTGGGACGATAATTTTGTGACCTGTGTTAGGAATATGGTAATAACTTTAAAGTTAACAGTTTAAAAACGCACAATTGAGCATCGAAAAGCGATTCAGAGTCGCCGCTGCACCTTTTTAATCACATAAGCTTTGTTTATTGGGTTCTAAACAAATGATAATTTAGAGTAATCCTATCTTGTTGAAAATATAATGAAGTATCAATTTAGAAAGGCCGGTAAGTTAAGCAGAGCTCCTTTCGTCGGTTACTTGTCGATAATAATAATTGGACGGTTTGAATAACAAACTTAATTCTTTCACCTATTTGTGTTACTGTAATAATGTTACAAAGAGTGCTTTACGCATCAAATTTACGCATTTGTTATCAGTATATAAATTTGTCAAACAACCTTTTGATGTTTGGTTGTTTTGTTTGGAGTACTCCCAGATGGAGATCAGCTGCAAACCGGTAGGAGTTCGACAACCCTTTTAGGCCACTACGCAGGACTTAGGATTCTTGGTGTTCAAGCATCGCCAAGTTACTAAATATAAAGCAAGCTTTAGTATACCGGGTGTACCATTTGAGTTCACTTTAGACGTAAAGAAAATATGATCGAGTTTACCAGAACGTCTCACTTTACCATTTGGAGACATACGACTTTCGTCATTCTGATAATAAGTCGCGCAGGAAATATACCATCAAACCACCCTCATCTCCAACTTTCCGAGTAGCTATGTGGCAGTTGTGATTTGTGTTAAGAAGAAACTTCCGCTGTGTGTCGCTAAACCTCCATTTTTCCTGTAACACTTTCTTCTGGTAGTTGAAAATCGATTTAACATTCTTCCTTGAGGTTTTGTAGTTTTTGTTGTTTTTTTTTTGGAAGGGTTAGTTCCCCGACCACGTAGATGAATACAGAGTGCTCTTTTTTCATGAAAAGGAATTAAGAGGTGTTGTTAAAAGTCTTCCTTAGGATTGCTTTTATAGATTGCTCATACACCCTAGAAATAAATGACAAATCGAGACAGCAATTACCACGTTTAATTCCATGTTGCAACTTACAAAGTTTCACTAAAGTCTTTTAATTTAATCCTGCACAAAATTAAGCCCAGACCAAATAAAGTAGTTGAAAATGTAGGCTTGTAGGATTTTAGCAACAAAATATTGAAAAAAGACTTTTTTACGGCGGGACCTAATGCGGGTTCATGAATGAATTAGTGCTCTAGTTGTTATTGATATTTTAGTTTAAAAGTAAATCTGGGGATTTGAAACACTTCTCGAAATTCACTAAAACGTATAAATCACTAATACGATTAATGATCAGGGATTACGTTCTAGCACTAGTAGATTAGTTGTGTAAACTTACAAAGTAGGGTCAAACTTTGTTATGATGTACTGACGTTGTTCAATACAAACTTTTCTAGAATTATAAATTATAATTATTATGATAAGGGTAAGGTTTATTTATTGCCAAAATTGAGCAGCGTAACATAAACATCAAACGAAACGAGTACTAATGCATAGTACACGTGTAAATGATAAATGTGTTATCCTCACATCAATTTAATTTGTTTCGTTGTCGAAATTGAGTAAATAGGAATTATTATTGGATGCTGGTTGGCTTGGTTTAATATAATATTCTGGTCTGCTCTAGCACGTATTTTGTACGGGCTTAGCTTAAATAAGGATCTATGTTATGTTCTTCATTATCCTATAGATTCGTTGACGCGCTACTCCTTTCGTCTTTGTGTATTAGGAAATTATTTTATTCACTAACTGCGTTGAAAATTATCAAAAAGAATTTACTTTTTAAAGTAGCTTTGAATAAAAGATGCAATTAAATCCCTCGATTTAATATTTTAAATGATGAAATATGTATGTAGCCGGCTTTTATGCTAAACTAGAATTTAATCGCTAATCCTTGTTTTAAAATTGCTAATCTGTAGAATATAACCATATAACCATGCAAATATTTATTCTGAGAACGCAAGTATTAATTTTTTTAAGCGGTTACTAGATTCTAGTTTCAGTATTATCATGGATATTGCACATAATAATATTGTTCTGATATGTTTATCACGGAATGAAGCATAAGCAAGGAGATTGTAACAAAAATAAAACTCAATTACAGTTTACAAATTCCTACTTAAAGGCAGATGGCACTAATGCCACAAGGACTTAAGTACAAATCACATTCAATACTAAGAATGTGTGAAATAAAGATAGAACTACTACCTTTAATCATGTAACCTGTAGAAGTCAACGAGAGGTTTTTAAAGAAAATCCAAACTATGATCTTTTCCAAACAAACATAATGGAAAAACCCATGCACCCATAAAAAGAAAAGTTTAAGATCACTAATTCTCATATATTTCACGTTCTACGTTTAAAATAAAACCGAAGAAGCTTTAAAGTTTTGTTGTTACCACTTTACATTTACACATCACCCACCCATATAACACATATATATACACACACAAACACACATACACACACACATTCTAAACGAAATCGTTTTTCGAATTTTATGCGAAACGTAAATGGATCAGAAATCAGAAAGCTTGTGTCAGCACCATTTTATTTCTTTTTTATAGGCAACCGATAACCTGAAAAGAATTTTACACTAAAAATGCGCGGCCATGTGTTGCTGCTGTGAAGTTCGTTTTGATTTTCTAAACACAAGGAAAGCTGTAAACGTTTTTTATGGCCAGCTTTGATTTTAACGCTTCTAGGTTTTATTCCCCCTTTCGTAGGTAAATACCACAAGTTCACATTTAAGAGTATTGTATTACACTTTCTATTTGGAATCTTACTGTTAGAGAAATGTCATAAAAGTTAAATTGTCGTTCAGCTAGCAATTTAACAGAAGCACTACTCGCTGAAAATAGTTATGAATCATTTCTAGATAAGATATTCTTTGATGAGTTATCAGTTTGAACCCTGAACGTCTTCTCTGTGAAGCCATCGACAAAAGGATTCATTCGATTCAGTGAGTCGAGTAGTTGATCACGAACCAAGCAAATAGTCCTTCATTTAGTTTCCAGATCGAAACTGGCTAGTTGGTACAAATCGAGATATTATTTGATGCAGATTAAAATTGGAAAGTTTGAAAAAGTGATCTCCAGATGGTTTCTAGCGGAGTAAGGTTGAAACAAATTTTCTGAAGATATTTGGAGGTTGCACAGAAGCCTCTGAATAGGGCTATCCTAGATTGTCCACTATTCAGTCGATATTAAAATACAAGATCAGAAAGGATAGTACTTAGTATACCTAAAACCACTACAGGTAAATTTGTAAGAAACCAAGAGCTAATGACAAATCTTGAAAAAACAAAACATTCAGTTTGAATTTATTGGGCGACTGTAGAGAAAGCAGGGCACTGCTTGTGCTATTGACTGAAAGCAAAGATGTAGTTGTTTGTTTGTTACATCAGGAAGCAACAGAAAAAATCTCAGAAGTCAGCTAATACAGACAACACGTGCTAGCTTTAACGTAGATGACCTAACAGATGTATGCAAAACCTCCTAATTTATTAAACACTAGATCACTTTGCATGCCGCGTATAGTATTCTAGCATAATGAGTGGTAGGACAAATTGTACTAAAGCATGTACTCTTGAAGATATGAAAACAATAACTACATGAACAGAATCGATGTGTAGCGTTAACTAGAAGAAAATATTCTTTGCAGCATGGATTCTTTACTGGTGATACCTGTATCTAAGTGCCTCAACAACTAATATCAACTGTTTACTTTTGAAATTGATCATTTTATTTCGAACAAGTTTCCTGTTTCTAAAGAATTTTTCTACAAGACCTGCATCCACGCAATCGTTGCTGGAACATCACAGACTAGAACACGTCGTTCACTAGAATTGTCAGCCGCATATACGCCGCCGTTAAAGCAGGAACGGCAGACGAGACAAGTCATCTTGCACGCAGCTTCCGAGTCATCAGCATCTGAGCTGCCGTAAGCTTTCACTGTGTACGGTCATAAGAGCCAATGCACCTACCGTGACAGAAGAAAATAAATTTCCACCATCAACACAAGAAATGCCCATAAAAGTGCAGACCAATTGTCTTCATACCAACAAGATGGATGACATGACTGCTTGTGTCAGAAGTCAAATATCAGTAAGGCTGAGGATTTATAGACCCTTCTCCTTGCCGCTGAACGAGATTTCAAGGATCCAAAACATTCACTCAAGTACCCACGTCACCAAACACCGGTGCAGCAATTAAAAAGAGCTCACCAATACTCTCGACCTTGAAGAAGGAGAATCCGCCCTAGATTCAAATTACAAGTCCGCCTAAAGGTTTTTCGAGGATAATAACTCCAGTAAAAGACACACAAGTCTGGAGCAAGTAACAGTAACATTCCGGCCATTCCGAGCTGGAGCAAGCAATAGAAACACCCACGCCATTCCAAGTAAAGTAATAGTCGCCTCCACGCCATTCTGAGATACAGCAAGTATCAAGTATTAAATGAAGAATAAGAATAAGCATCACAAATTTTCTGAAGGATATACACAATCCCTTCTAAATTAAGGGTGGTAGAGACCAACCATCAAACTGCAGAACACCACAATATCCGGATTTATACCCGGATAATTGTTCACAACAAAAAGATTTTAGTTCAAATATTAATTCAGTAACATACAGCCAGCATTGCTCGAAAAGATATCTGGAAGAGATTTTAAATAAATTAGATCTCTTTTGTTTGCACGCTGAATGCAGAAAAACGTACGCGCGATCCTCGTCCATAAAAGATGTAACGAGCACAACCCGAAAAAGTGGCCTTAATGCCCGTTCAGATCGAAGGTCATACTCACAGCAGCCCAAAACGTCGAAGAAGTGGAGGTTCCCAGAATTACCAAACATAGATTGGATCAAGATTCAATAAAAAAAATCGTACTTATAGCTTTAAGATGTCAAAATCAGTATGGGCGCCAGGAACATGTCAAAATCATCACATTCGTGGATGTGGTTCCTCACCAGAAAACATTCCCTGCGTATATGTATATAGAAGGAACACGCTAATAGCAATGAACACTCTATACTCTGAGCTCTCTTTAAACTTACCTAAAAACTTAAAATATCTTAAAATCGTAATGGTTTTGTTTAAACAATTCGCGGCCATTTGCTTAACTAATTTCCACTGCAAACTTACTCAAAGAGAGTCATCAAACACCCCAGACCGCAGTGATGAATCTAAAATTTTGTTCATAAAACAAAAGCACGCTAGGCACCGCACCTTTCCAAATATCTGGTTCACAATACCTGTACATTTTATCAAGGCATATATTTGCTTTACTTGAAAGGCTAAGAAACAGTGAACAATAAAATACACTAAAGTATATTCACACTCTGCTATTTATTAGAATATGAAAGAAAATTTCGTAAACGAAGAATGAGTTTGATAAATCAATGTATATATAAAAAACATAAATATGAATATATAAAAAGTATTAATTCTAACCACAATGTCAATAATAAATTTAGGCCACGTAACTTGTAGCAACAAAAGGCTTCTTAGATAAAGATTATAATGACAAAATTACAAAGTTTTTCTATCTGACTTGGGTACGTCAAAGAAGAAACGAAGCCAAGTACTTCACTCGCAAAAATGAAGACTTGGGATTTTTATTCTCGTCCACTCGCAAAAACTAAAATAACTTCGATTAGATAATCGCACAATGGAATCGCTTTCAATGAGCTTTAATAATTTTTCAACACAACCATAGTTCTTGCGGCGGAATAGTTTTAGCGACAACTCCTTATTACGTTCGGGGGTGGATCTCTACTCTCTCGCGCGCTTCCCCCTCGCGTTAAGCCAGCTAAAACTAAAAGCCACGCCTAACTAGGCGCAACCGTACTGAACATAAGTGGAACAAGGATAGCGAAACGAACACCCCCGTCTGTATAATAGAACGTTCTTAGCATGTCGAGGCGGCAAAATCTCCCAGTTCGCAGATGTCCCTTAAAAGAGATCACACAGGGACCATGTATATGCACAACGCGCCACCATGCGCGGTGAAAACTAGGTGTAGATTTACCTACGTTAAAACAGTTTGAAATAGCGTCTGACCAGCACGATTCCAAGAAATTCCCATAACTGAGGCTTACAAAGAGCCACATGCGTGTTAAAATAAACATCGTGCAGAATAAATTGGAAAATGCTTCCAACTAAAGATTTAATAAACGGGAATAACTAAATATATTCGCAAAATTATTAAGATAACATGAAATTTTAAAATGAGACTACAAAGCAAGCAATCGCTGCTGGCAGAAATTTAATCTGTAGAAGACCGGCAAGAATTTGTAGACTCAAACCTACCGTTTCTAAAAATGATTGTGTAAAATATGGGGAGAGTGCACACAAAGCCAAAGAATTAAAGATGCCAACACATTTATCGACGTTCTGTTTGTGAAGTATGTATTCTGGACTTCAACAAGAAACTACAATCGCATTTCTTGTTTCGTGAAGATGATTAGAGAAGACGAAGAGAGGATAGCATTGCGAGTGCAGTTGACTTAGTTGCAGGTGGAGCCTGATACCACAAAGACTGTTTTCCAAAATTTCTCCTTCGATTTTGGTGTGAAGTAACGAGAATTCCGGAAGTAAAGCAAAAAGCTGTTTAGGATAGGCTTGCAGGCCTCAGATTTCTTAGTGGAAAATGCGGTTTCTCTAAAACCCATCTAAAAAGCAAGTCGGAAAAAACACTTTTTGCAATGATGTGGTTATAATCGAACTGCCTTAATGACACAGCATTGTATGTCTGATAAAATAATTCACAAGAAATGGTTATAAGGGGGTAAAAAGCAATATCACCAAGAAGCGTCACTCATCTGTGAGAATACTTGATTACAACAGAAAGAGGACATTCCCGAGTCCGTGCACGCGTTTTCGAAAGTTATCATACAGTCAAAATGCAACTCGCCAAACGCTGTATGGCAAAGTTTACACAGGCCTACAAAACAAATTTGTTTTTGGTGCCTAGGATTTTAGAACTGATTTTAGCTACATTTGGGAGGCTGAATCTAAATATGAAATCAGGTTTTCTCTATCTGCTCTACTTTTTTAGATGAGTGGTTTTTTTAACGTGCAGTTCTACACGAAATGTGCAGTCCTAATTCCGTTTTGTGCAGTTCTGATTCACATATACAAGGATTTTTTCCTGTAAATTTGCCCTATTGTCAGTCTGACGTGCAGTTAGTTCCAGGAAAATCCACTAGATGGCATTGTCTGTCCGGTAACTGAAGTGACCTTCAACGCTTAAACTAGAGTTGAGGTTCGCGCGATATTTGTGTTTTGGAAAGAGTTGTTATAAAGTTAACCTAGAACGTACTGTGTTGTAGATTGGTGTATTTGTGTTGTTGAATAGAAATAACATGAGTTCAAGTAGAAGAAGTTGTGTAAATTATCCTGATGTGTTTTACTACATATGCAGAGAATACACGTTAAAAGAAAACAGAAAAACTGTTAGTGACTTTGTAAAAACCTGGGCAGCGCATCAGGTCTGTAAAACTTGTACCAAACATTTAAGACAGTGAATTACCGGGAAAAGAAAAAGTTTGAAATTCGGCGTATTGATAGTTTGGGGAGAACCCAAAACCCACTTGACGATTGTTATTTCTGCCTAGTAAATATTACTGGAATCAATCGAAACAATCATAGCAAGTGGACTTATCCTGATTTAGTCGCTGCAAGACTTCCGCTCCCTCACTCACGGGAAGTACTGATACCAACGTTTCACTAGCTACCAGAGCTCTGCGAGGACGAGTATTGCCCCTTTTATCAACCTTCTGATACTAATGAAGGTGGCAGTGATTATGAGGGGATGTCATCAAGTCCTGAAGTTTCAACCAGGATGAGTTAAATGACCTAACCAGAGATCTCAACCTGTCAAAAGAAACTTCTAAATTACTGGCTTCCAGGTTGAACGACAAAAAGGTACTGGAACAAGGAACCAAAATCACCTTTTACCGTACAAAAGAAAGTCTGCTACCCTTCTTCTTTCAAAAAGACAATCTTGTATTTCGTCACAAAATTAGACGACTCCCGGAAAAAATGGCTCTTCCTGAATATTTTCCAGATGATTGGCGCCTATTTATTGACAGCTCAAAGCGAAGTTTAAAATGTGTTTTTCTGCACAATGGGAACAAATATGCTTAAATACCAGAGCATCAAATTAATATGAAATCAACTCCAAATACTCCGGCATCAAAACACCTGTTGGCCTGTGTTATCAATTACTAACTAACTCGTGCATTTGATTACTTACAGTTGCAAGAAAGGAAGTAAACGCTGAAATAAATGCCTTAGGACTCGTCAGAGTGTAGACTCTAAGTGTTTTACCATTTACATTATAGTTTAAAATTAATCGTATTTTCAATATTAAGATGCAAGTTTTTGAGAAATTTCTTACTTTCTTTGATTTGTCTTATCCCAAAATTCAAGCGGAGAATGCATGGGGATTCTTCAGATACTAATACGAGCTATAAATAGAGCGCGTGCACGAAAGCTTCTTGCGAATTTCTCATTAATTTACCAATTGTCACTAGTTTATTCATTAAAATTTCAAAATGTTCAATGAATTAACTGTCTTCTAAGACATAAAACAGCAAAGTATAGTGGATAAACATCCAGAACTTGTGTAAAATACATATAGAGGGCACTATAGATAGTTTATGCTATTAGGAATCGTTTATAATGCACTGGCAGTAATGTTTAGTTTAACGTTGCTTGTCAGTTCTGTGTTTGTAGACAGCACTGTTAATGAATAAGTAACAAATGTTTGCTGAACAGGTAGCATACTGTAATTCTGTTGGAAGACCGTTCTAATTCTTTCTTTTTGATTCTGTAGAGCCCACCAGACTTTCCATTTTTGTTCGTCCAAGCCAGATTATGTTGAATTTGTTTAGCACATTCTTCCACTAGCTAAGACAGTCCTCCAGGTTGATTTTGTTAGAATATTTGTTTACACAAACTACAAAACTGTTTTGTTGACCTTCTGATGTACGTAATATCGCCTTTATTGTTGGTGGATATCAGTCAACAATTGTTATCAATCTCAACTAGATAAATGAACATAATGTATAGTATAAAAGGAAGAATGCTGAAGTAGGTAAAATTAAAGAAACGTAGTTAATAATAATTAAACATAGAAAACTATATTAATAAGATGATTTATTGTTTGAAATAAACTAAAGATGATTGTGGTAGAACTTATACAAACAAAGAGTCTCATCTGTTGCATGTAGTGCGTTAATGTTTTATAGAGGTTAAAGTTATGGCTTAAATTCGATATGTTCGGCAAAAGTTGAGTTATTTCTAAAATGAATCCAAATAATCAACGAATTCTATCAATTCACAGTTCATTCTATATACAAATAAATCTGAAGCTAATATAAAAGTTACGATTTATATGACCATTGAATAGAGTTGAATGCGATAAAAATCTTTTATTATCATTGTAAAAGAAATAATATACATCAGCTGTTAAATAAATGTCTTATTTTCTCAATAAACTGGGTTTTACTTTTCTTTATTCTTGTCGTGCTGTATAAAATATATTATATCCGACGGAAATTATAGGTCATATTTTATGACGAAAACACTACAAAAGGATCAGAATAAACATAAGAAATTTTTGAATTACAAACACGTGTTGGAATCAATATCAGCGAAAAAATAATATCGGTAATTGAATTTTGATTAATTTGTCATAAAAAAACGCATTAACAAAATAATGTTAAAAACGCAAAACGCCTAAAAAATATTAGTTTGATAATGAAGAAATATTATGACTAATGAGTAACGCAATGCAAGTTAACCCAATTTTACTTAAAAATGAAAATGTTTTTTATCTAATAAAATTATGGTTGTGAAGGTGTAAACTTCCCTTTTTTATAACTTATTTTCATATTCTACGTACACCCTTTTTATATCATAACGAAAATTGCGATAACGTGTATAAACAAAGGTTTTTTGTTAAGGAAAAACAAATTTTCTCCTTATCAAATTATTTTTCAACTGCTGAACAAACAATTTGACGGGATGAATGCAAATTCAGTTTTGAACGTGATTCACAATAACTTCTGCATTTTACACGCTTTGAAAACATCTTTACGTCTACTGTTTTGTTTATATTCGTGGTAAATGCAAACAGGAAATATCGTGAAGAAACAGAAAAAATAATGAACGCGAAGTTTACGTTGGTTTAGAAATATAAAACAACCTCTCGTGAGACATCTAGTGAAGCAGCTCTAAATCTAAGACGTGTGTGTAGTCGGTAATGCAGAAAACTAGGTTATAAAAAGAAATCGATAGTCTGCCGAACTTGTTAGTAGCGGCACCATTGGGACTTTATATGAACAGGAGGATGGCGTACAATTTGAAATTCTCACTGTGTGATGATAAATCATCAAACTTGTTAATTCAATACAAAGACTACAATTTATAAAGCTTTCATGAATATGCGAGAATTAATCACAAAATTGGAAAATTCAAGAACTTAATAGTTCCTGTAAATCAAAATTCTCTCTCTTCTCTGGGCAACCACTAAAGAAAATCTTAACACGACATACACAAAAAAGAAATGCAAAATTATTTCCTGTCAACTTTAAATGAAAAAGTTTATTTTTTCTCTAAAAACTTATTTTTTCACAAACCTAACCTTCCAACAAAACTCCCAAGAGAGAAAGAGTTTATCCTCTACTTCAGACTCGAGGTAAAGTGAATTTGAAAGGTCACTGGATATTTTTGTTGACGTAAATCTATAATCGAAAGGAAAACCTGCAAAAATTTAGAATGTCAGTGTTTCATCACATATAAAATAAATTTTATATAAACATTCGTTACAAATCATCCCAGTTGGAATTTATGTAACCTAAAAACTTTGATTTCGTTACTTTTTTATAATTCATCCAATATCAATTTTGTATCTAACTAAATAAAAACAACAAACAAGAAAGCTAAAGTGAAAATGACACGAAAATAAATCTCTAGAAAATATTCACTCACACACACTCACAAAAAAGGGTCATGGCGAAAAAGTTTTTGAATCAGCCCCAAAAAAATAAACCGAAAAAAGGTTTTTGGAGATGTGTGATAACGAAAACTAAGCAAAACAGGACACCGAAAATTAATTTTACTATCTTTTTATTATTATGAAATTGTTATGTTCAGGGTCGGATTTACATAAAGACCAATCGATTTTATAAGCCCCAGATTCTCTCGCAACTTCATTATGCCCTTTAATCCCAATAAGTCTATGGCAGACAAAACGGCTCCAAAAGGACTATATTATTATACTTCTGTGTGACGTGAAAACTTTTTACCTCCAATTGTTTTCCACGAATAATAAATATTTATTCTTGTTTTCTTGGTGGAAATTTATTTATATTTATAGTTTCTTAATGTGCTTTCATTTTTGATAATATAAACTACTATAAACACGTTACGTGTACGGTGTGCTTTAAATTACAAATCGATATATAAGACATAGAAAATAAAGAAGCTGATGTAAAGCAGGTCATTAGATTATAATGCGTAGTATCTTTTTCCACCTACAATGTACAAATGCAGACGATAATGGAAAAATATCGCTTATTGTTAGATTGAGTAAATTTATTAAACGTTATCTAGTAAATGAATCGAATCTTTCTTTATGTAAAAATCAAATAATAATTGGAATTTTCCCAGATATGTTTCTAACTAAAACATAAATTAAAATTTCATTATTTCTCTTAATCACTAGGCGACACAAAAACTAAGAAGCAAATTAGGTTTAAATAATAAAACCAGTACCACAGCTTCGGGTTTTGAGCCAATCAAAACCCAGATTCGTTCTGTAAACAAAACAAATCTTCAGTTCTAAAGCTCCTAATTGGTAGGAGCAGATATCTGAATGACTGGAACAGATCTCCATTGATGGTCTAATATTCTCAACCTGTTCGATATGGTTCTCTCTCTTGTTTCCTCTGTTTTCATAGAAGGAAACGCTTTTGTAAAAGTAAACTACAATACTGTACAAAAATGTATTTTTTTCTGCCCTTTAATTTCTGAATTAAATCTTGTGATTTTAACTGTCATTATGTAGATAAATCAAGATCAGTAAGTCAAGATACTTTTCACTATGGCTATGAATTCCCACATATTTTCCTTGTAAAGCTGTACCTTTTTCAAAAGATGCTGTCTAACTAAAAAACATACGTGAATAAGCAGATAGCTATTCTGTAATATGAAAGTTTAGTAGGCATTGCATTAAAAGCTTGTTTTTATTAAGCGTTCAAATTTCTTTTGCATGAGAGTTGGCCATGGATCTTTCTTGTTAGGTTGTACACAATAGGTATTAATTGTTACTTCGTTGTACAGCTTGGATAATATCAAAACTAATCACTGTCACTGCACACAACAGAACCTCGTGGCCAAATCTATTGTCTATTTGAAATAGGATTATTTAAACAGTTAGAATGTCTTCTTGCAAATAGATTATTAGGCCAATCAATATCGATATAAAAAAAGGCAAACATCGCAAAAATTAGGGTAATTTTAATTTTTTAATATGTTGTTAGGACCCCTACGGGTAGTATAAATCCAGATTTACAACCCTGAAAAACCTGTGCTACCTGCGTAATGGCCAAAAAACAGCGAAATTTTCGCACTTGTCTTGGTTTATGATTATATCTCTTAGACTGTGCGTTCTACCTTAACTGTTATTCATACTGTGTTTAAAGCAGTTTAAATTTGCTACAATTTAAGACCAGGCTGGGCTCTGTACGTCCATTAGTTACCGGGATACGACTTTTCAAAGATTGGAAATTTTTTCCAAAAAGTGACATTTTTTCGTTACGGTCATGTTTGGAGCTAAATATTGGCAAAAAGAGTTGTCCTACAATAAAAGCTATCGACAAGAAGTTTTAGAAAAGCTCATTAGCTTTAATCTAAGCGCAAGACGGTGCCCGTGGGCCAAATAGTTTTCTCAGAAATGGCCGAGTACCAAAACATCCTTGCTAAATGTATTTTCATTTCCTAGACTTGATCACTCGACAAGCCCTGATTTGTTGCTAAAATTGCCTGGAGGCGATAGAACAATTTGAAATTATAAAGAATTAATTCCAATAAAAAGAATTGTCCGCTTTCTTCTCAAGACGTGGTTCAGTGCCCACGTCTTGTTGGAATTGAAATTGTTGGAGGTGCTAAGATCAATTGCCACTTGGCCCAAGAACTGGGAGCTGAATGCGTGAATTTAAACGGAAGGAAAAAGAGAACACCTTGGCAACCATCATCAGCTCAGTAAAAGTGGTCAATAAGAGAGTTGATGTAGACGCTCTTACGATTTTCCAGAGGGTCTGTATCACTAAACAATCAAATGAGCAATTGAAAAAAAACTCTTGAGTATGAGCTGGCGCTATACCCATTGTCACTTTTCACTGAAGAGGGGATGCGAAAGGGAACAAAGTCATCCTTTTACTCGTCATTCACTCCATTACCTGACAACATCATCACAGGACATAAAACATTGGTCGTGGTGGATGGTGGTTATCTGATCCACAAGGTTGTCTCGCATCGCAATGACTCAGTCAGAGCAATTGTGACAGGATACGTCAGTTACGTGTTCAACTATTTTGAGCGAAGTGTTGCAGTGGTTTTCGACCAGAAAATGCAGCCCTCAAGAACACAAAAACAGTTGAATGTTTGCGTGGCTATGCTGCTCTCTCTACTACTGTAATACAGTTTGAGAAGTCGACACCAATTAAAGTACCCCGAGAAAAAGTACTTACCAGTGACCAAAACAAACGCCGTCTAATTGAAATGGTCTGCACCGAGTTCAACAAGCAGGGAATTGAGGCCAAACAGTCGGCAGAAGGCGCTGGCGCAGATATCGTCAGGACTGCTTTCTCTAAGAGTTCATTCTATGAAAATTTCAAAGTGATTGGGGAGGATGTGGATTTATTGGTCCTGCTCAATGGCTTGGGTTCTACCTCTAAGAATTTGTACTTCCAGAAAAGCGACAGAGGTGGGTCTGGATGCATCCATTTTTCCATCACCTTATTCGCATGTGGAGACTTTGAATACCTACAAGGATTCGCGCTATTTCTTCACGCCTTCAGTGGCTGTGACACCACCTCTGCCCTATTCTGGCAGGGAAAAACAAAATCCCTACTTGATAGAGCTGGCGAAAATATTTTTGCAGCCAGTAGGCGATAGCCACAGCTGGTGAGAAGCTCCTCGTGGCTACCTATGGAAGAGATGACGCTGAGTCTCTAAACAGCCTCCGTTACACGTACTTCGTCAAGTCAGCAGCCACAGCCAAAGTGAACCTTGCTCGCCCCCCCCCCCCCCCCACTAAAGACGCTGCAAAGTAACATGCGTTTCGCACTTACTATCAAGTACAGAAATGGTTAGGGGTGGAAAAAACCCAAACGGCTGGAGTTGGTCCACTAGCAATCTAGGACTACTCACCATCATTACGACAATGGCCCCGGCCTGTCAATCGCTCCAGAAAATGCTGTCGTGCAAGTGCAAAAAAAGCTGCTCTGGGGCCTTGCCAAAAAGCAAGCCTAACATGTTCGGCACTCTGCATGTTTTGCAGAGGCCAGTCTTGCGCCAATCGTGCGTCGATTGATATGGTCGACGACGACGACGAGGATTGCAGAAAAACAGAAACAGAAAAAGTTGTCAATCTTTGAAAAGCCGTATCTCGGTAACTAATAGACGTACAAAGCCCATCCCAGTCTCAGATGGTAGCAAATTTAATCTACTTGAAAGAAGATATGGTTAGCAGTTTAGCATAGTTTAGGAGATATGATCAAAAAACCAAAACAAGTGCAGAGATTTCGCTGTTTTCTGGCCACTACGCAGGTAGCACAGATTTTCCGGTGTTACAAATCTGAATTTATACGACTCGTAGGGGACCTAACAACATATTAGAAAATCGGAGCCACCCTAATTTTTGCGATGACTGACCTATATTCCCACAAGAATTTGATATTGTTTCTGCTATCAGAGGTGTATTCAAAAAGACATCTAGAAGATGCCTAAAGTTATATTATTGATGATAAAAGTACATATAAAGAGGACATTCGAAAATTTCAAGCAAACTTGCCCTGTGCTCGCAGTAGAAGAAATAGTAAGACGAATAGCGTCAATTCTTGAAGTACTGCTAATTATTAATTCATTAAAATAGGTTTGACATTTTTTGATGCTGTGAATTTTTAAATCAACGAAAAAACTGTTTGGACTCTGTCAAAAATTCCAAGCAAATAAAAAGTCTGACAGATCTCCTTAAACAAACACTGATCAGAATTACGTGTTTTGCGAAGACTTACAACGACTAATTGGGCAGAATGAACATTTTACTTCGGAGAAATTACTGACTGACGCTAAACAATATTTTGAATATGAGGCTGAACGTACCAAATTATATAAAATTTCAAAATACATACGTATGTTAACGGACACAAAATTTTAAGTGAACAAAAACATGTCGTTGCAACCAAAATTATGTTTTTGAGAAAATTCTTATAGTTTCAAAATCCCTGTGGTGTGACATTCGTGTACCTCGCAGAAACTTAAATTTATCAAAATGAAAGTAGCATTGGTCGATGTTCTGTTCGAAAAAATAGTGCAGTCAAAATTAAAAGTGAGAGGAAAAGGTTTACCATTTTACATGCGGGATGTGATTCTGGCTTTTTACTAGAAAAGTGTGACTTGTTACTAGACCCGACGAACGATAACTAAGACTATCACAATATGAATACGAAGATTTGCAAAAATTGGATGATTAATCAACTAATTCCTGCATTAGTTAAATTCCAAAATGTGATTATTATGGATAACTCGCCTTACCATTCGGTTCAAATAAACACACTACCGACATTTTCTTCAGAAATGGGTGAAATTTAAGAATTGTTAACTAATCACAGCGCCAAAATTGCAGGCAAAATTTCAAAGAAGGAGCTATGGGAATTAATAAAACAATTTCGAGCTGACAAAAGTAAACAATGCGTAATTGACAATATTTTGAAAGAACATGGTCATGATGTTCTTAGATTTTGACCGACACCATTGTCAACATTACCCAATTAAAATGGCATGGAGGTGCTGTAAGTCTTATGGCTTGAGTCTCTTTCAGAATGTACTCCAGACAAGTTTCAAAATCTTTGTAAGCGTTATATAAAACTTATTTCGGAAAACTGGACCAAACATATGGGACATTTGTAGTTTTAAAATATTCCACCTTTTATTATTTCACTGAAAGAATCGGAAATGGAATCAAGGGTGATAATAATGAAGATTCTAAATCTTGTGACGATTTAATGGAGGTATAATGAACAAGTCATTTGGCCATAAAATTTTTAAGAAATGTTACTCTTTAGAAATTTATAACTTCAGCATTTTTGCGTTTATTAAATCAGATCTATTTTTATGTAGACATCCTTAACCTTCAAACTTTCTTCCTTCTTCTTCTACTACGTATCTCTTGTGCCCTTTAGAGCGTCGGATTAATTTACATATTGCTTGTTTCTTTTATTCATGATTTCCATCCCTTTCGGTCCCTTGCCTGTATTTCCATCTCATCCATAGTTTTTCCGCATCTTGTGCCTATTTCTTTTATTGTCTCAAGCCATGTTTTTCTCGGTCTACCTCTATTTCTTCTCCATATCCTTCCTGACTCAATCATCCTCCGCACCAGGCGTTCTTGGTCCATTCTAATTACATATGTCTAAACCAATTTAATTGTCTATTTTCTAATTTAATTTTAATTGGTTCTTGGTTTGTCATCTGTTTTATTTGTATATTTCTTATTCTGTCGTGTTTTGTTTTACCAGCTATCTTTCTGAAGTATTTCATTTCTATAGTATTTAGTTGTTGCTAGTGTTTTTCCAAGGGTACCCAAGTATCTCTAGCACATAGTACTGATTGTAGAGCTGTTGTTTGTGTGTTTATATCTATTTCTACCTTGCTTAGTATAATCTTATTCAATGCATGGTATATGTTGGTAGCCTTCTGTTTTCATTTTGCTATTTCTAGATCAAGTTTTCCGTCATTTTCTATGACGCTACCTAAGTATTCATAGACTGTTACTAATTCTAGTTTTTGTTGGTTACACATTATTGTTTTGCCCTCTTGTGTTAATGCTTCATCGTTTATTATCATTATTTTATTTTTTCCAATATTTACTTTCATATTCAGTTGTTCCAATTCGTTTGTCCATATGTTTATTATCGACTTCATTTTTATTTTACTATCTGCTATCAGCACTATGCCATTGGTGTACATCAGACCATCCAGCTCTATAGGGATGAGATGTTTGTATCCAATTGTTGTTTTTTTGGGTTTTCTCTTTAGTATTTTTCATTATTCTGCCCATCATCATAATGAACAATAGAGAGCTCATGCTGTCCCCCTATTTCACTCCTTTGTCCAGCTGCAAAACTCTTGACCTAATACCCCAAATCTGTACTTTTCCTCTCACATTTTGGTAGGTGCTTTTTATCACATTTATCAGTTTCTTGTTTATTTGTAGCTGGTGTAGACATCTCCAGATTGATTTTCTATCTACCGCGTCAAAGGCTGCCGTTAGGTCGATAAAAGCTAGATAGAGTCGTTTCCCACCATCTATTGCTCTTTCAATTATATTTCTTATTATGCTTATATTATCGTTTGTTTGTTTGTTCGTGCTAAATGCAGCTTGCTCATCCTCTAGTTTTCCTTCTATATTTGCCCTTAATCTTTTCTCTAGTATTCGTGTGTAAACTTTAAATCCTACTGAGGAGAGACAGAGCTCTCTGTAGTCCTCACACTTTGTTGAGTCTCCCTTTTTATGTATCGGGAGAATTAGATTCTTTCCCAGTCTTTAAAAATTTTTTCCATTTTCCAGGCTTCATTGCATTTTTTACGCATCCATCTTATACCTTCTTTACCCATCCATTTCATTATCTCTGGGGTGATATTATG
>VTPC01002932.1:0-25570 GCA_011009095.1 Ignelater luminosus | reverse complement strand
GACGAATGGCTTCCATCACAATTTATACAGGCGAATGGTTCCACATATCCTGAGCTTTCATGAACGGGTTTGCCACAGTTGCAGATAGGGTTTCTTTTACAATTTGCAGATAAGTGACCATATGACTGGTAACATCTCAGTGGGGCCGTTATGTATGGCTTAACTTCCAAGATATATAAAGATCCTTTCGCCCGATCGGCCAACTTTATGCGCTTAAAAGTAAAAAGCTTGGTCATCATGCGTTTCGCTTCTACAAGCGCATCTTCGCTTCATACCTCCTCTATTTCATCGACGGAAGAATTTAACAGATTCCAATAGAATATTATGCTTTTTGTATAATTAAGCCTTTCATGCGGAACAATATTGTTATCGGCTGGTCTATAAATATCTGCATTTGACAGATCTTCTGTGCCTGTGTAAAGTTTGCTAATTTTACAAGTAAACCTTTCCTAATTTTGTTAACTGCTTTAGCTTGTTCTATTTCTATCCTTATAATACGTTCGATCATAGAAGAGTTTTCTCAGGTGAAATCTCAGATCTTCTTTGTAACAAAAAGAAAACATTACTGAATATTTTGCTGTTTCCAAAACTATTCACACGACTTATTTCGTTAAAGACGAACGAGAAGGGTTTCTAGGTGGTTCCTTATTTTCTTCTATTGACTAAATTTTGAAAGGGAGGCTATTTTCTTTTGAAAATGCCACTTGAGGAAAATTATGAGCAATGGTTACAGACAATAAAAATAATATTTTTAAAAGCAGCGAAAAAATTGCTAAATCGTGAGTATCCGGTAGCTCTTATTGGATATCATATAATTTATGACACCTCGTTAGAAAGTATTTATTTAAAACGATGCTAACATAGATTGAATTTTAGTACAAGGAGAAATTCTATATGTACAGCAGCATATTTTATCGGCGGACTTTAGCAGCATGCATTCATAGAAAAAATGAATTCACTAAAACCTCAAAAACGAAAACGTTTTTAATATTACTTTTAAGTCAAAAGTTTTCATTCCAAACATATAAAAAGTGCTTTCTCATTTTTTATTATATTTTATTAGATTTTAGATTAGGATCCTTTTTGAAAAAAGAAAAATACTCTGTGTAAACTTAAATTAACTTTTGGAGAACTTTTAAAATAATTTCTGAGGGAAAATTTAAAAACACATCTAGCATATTTATTGCAACTAATGATGGAAAATATCAAAAATTAAATTTCTGTGTATTAAGTTTTTTTTGTCTTTAATTCTCATAATGCGATTTTAAAGTTGTGAAAATATTTTTACTAAGTTGAGGCTTGTTTAAGTCGAAATAAAATAAAATAAAAACATCTACTAAGTAACTGTCCTTCTGTGATTATTGTACATATAAGTTCTTCAACAACTCAAGCTCGAAGAGAACACGATACGTTACGGTTTTTCTCAGCGTCGAGTAAATCCAATTTACTGAATGCTGACCATAGCAATAACACCCTGGCAAGAAAAGGTTTTTAGAAATATAAAAAATTGTAACAGAGAAGCAATAACATTTTTTTTTATAAATTTTTTTCCAGGAAGAAATAACTTGCCTGTCTTGTAAATAAATAAATAAATATAAATAATGACATGTTATAAACATGATTATATGGTCTATTCTTTTATGTTACACTTCATTAAGTTTTTTCTTTTTTGGGAACTAATTAGAAGTTATAATTAATAATGTAAATTGCAATCTTATTCATACTTTAGTGTATAATTTATTTATAAGATTTGTTAATAAGAGGTTCTAGATCGTATATAATTTATTATTATTAGAGAAAATAGATGAGACTAAAGTAGAGCAGTGTTTTTTTGTAATTAATGTCTAATCCATAAAGGCCTAAAAGGCATTTGCGTGAAGCTAACAACTTAATTATAGATTCTATGATATATGTAAATTTACGTAGTTAGATGATGATACATCTAATTTGTAGAAAAACAAAACTTTACTTATAATCGTCTTATATTTAACTACTATCTCTTGTATTTAAATATTATAAGGTACAGTTTTTAAAACTTGTATTTATTCAAATGAGCCATTTTCAAATTTTCAGAGTCACATTTACTGACATTTGGTAAAATAGCGTTTCACTGATTTTATCTCTACATTAATAGCTTTATCTTTCAGCAAACGCCTAAAAATGTTTTTACGGTTTACAATATAAAAACTTTAGACTCATCATAAAATAATAAAATATCTAATTCTAAAAATTGTGTTTCTATCCCCAAAAATAGTTGTAACAATGTATTATGGATCCATACAAATGCATCGATGAAAGTTTTGCACGTGTTTGTACAAGAAGTTTGACTGAGAATTTTCCCATAAAATAATTTGCATGTAGAACTTTAAAAGTAAAAAGAGTTCTGTCATTACAGTGTAAGTAAATGTTTATCTATAATCTTTAATGGATATTTGTTGTGAATAAGGTATGTATTTTAATAGCATTTTGTAGTTACGTACTATTAAAATCGGTAATGGCCTTCCGTTATCTTTGCCTGAAATGAGAGTTACAAAGCTCAAAAGGCGTCTATTTAAAAAATCTAATCAAAAAGTATCTTTCATCGTCCATTGACCAAACAACAAATTTTAACGAAAAACGAAGAAAAGTCTTCTCGAATTTCCTAAGCGAATCTTTCTATCTCGATAACTTAGAAAGAAGACACAAATCGTGAATATTAATAATCAACGTTTCCTTGTGCTCATTCCAGGTTTGCGCAAAGAAATCTTAACTTAAAGATCCCAATGACACCAAGAGTAAATTGATGACTAAAAATTTGTGCACTATATATTTACCTTAATATTCTTACTCTAAAGATGTCAGAAAGAAAAACTAAACTTCAATCTTGTGCATTTTATCAGAAACAAAAAACAAAAGGGACATGGAAGCTGAGAAATTACATGGGTTATTTTAAAGTTCATGAATTAGATAAGCATGTAAACGAACCAACGCCAGTAACATCGGTACCGATAACAACCATATCTGCTACAACAGACGAGAAGAGTAAGAGAGGAGAAAATGAACAAGTTCCTTTCAAATTAAAACACATTGGTGGTTGCGAACTATATTGTGATATTACTGCCGACAGATACCAGTGTGCTGTAGTACTGAAATATTTTATAGTTTACCTTGTATTGGTCAAATAAGTCTTGGTTGTGATCAACCGCTACTTCAAAAAACAAAGTTTGGATGGGTGGCGTCAGCTACTTTTTGGGTTCTAAACAAAGCATCAGTTTCGAAATGCAATCTGTCGTTAAATACTAACATCCAAGACAATTAGAAAGGTTCTAGGCTTTGGGAGAATCCTCCCCATTAAACTCTTGCTTGTCAGGAGATGACAAAGGGTGCGAGAGTATCTTCTCAAAAACGGCCAAAAGGAATTCTGATGGTAGATTTGTGGTGAACATTCATCTTAAAAGGTCTCCATCAAATCTAGAGAAAATGCTTTACGGAAATTCTATTCGTTGGAAAAAAGATTCATCAAGAATCCTGAGGTTAAAGGTATATAACATACATCAAGTTTATGGAAGAACATAAATCAATAGGGCTCATGTTTTTGGTTGAAACTCAGTCAGAATTTTCTTATTACTTACCTCATTGCGGAGTTCTGAAAAATGACAGTTTGACTAAAAAACTTAGGGTGGTATTTAATGGTTCTGCTGCGTCAGATAATGGAATTTTACTTAACCCTCATCTTTTCAACCCATTTTTCTTACGATAACTACTAGGTGTTTGTTTTAAGCTTTATAAGAAATTAAAATAGCCATTTTCTGTTATTTTTCTGTCACGTTTTCTGTCGCAGAGATGACAACGACCCTGCATTTTTGTTGTAGTTGCTGTTGTGATCATAGTGAGTTGGTTTTTTTGTATTTCTGGCACAACTTGTATCATAAGCTCTTTTAGTTGAGGTTGTACATATTTGTTGTTGTAACGACGAATAATGTTTTCTTTTACTAAGACTTTCCTAACTGGAGCAGAAATTTTCTTTAGTGTACATCCATATCTTGAATGCATTGATGACAGCTATATCCAGCGTATGATAAAATATGGCCATGGGCCATCTATTGGTCTCCCTTTGTGTTGAATATTGTTGAGCAAGCTTTGGTTTCCTTGTATCACAATATAATTTCAGGCTTGTAGTCTTCATTTTTTCCTCCTACCTTATCATCAGTGTGTTGACTCGATGGCAATATTACTGACTAATTTTTTTTTGGGCACGTATGACACCAGAGCACGATTTTTTCTGAACGCAAACATAGAAGACTTTATAGGCTTACATGGTCTAAGAAGCAATTCATTTGATATAAACGTTTTATTTTTCCTAAGGGCACCCCAGAGGGTCATTCTCTTCAGCCAATAAGTGATTTACTTAGTGTAGTACAACTCTCTCTCCTTGGTTTTGTTCTGGTAGGTTATTCTTTTTTTCTTAAAAATTGTGCACACAATTCATACTCAGATAATTTTACCTAATTGTATTCCAAGCCTTACCCACATACACCTGCATATTTATTATCTTTGCAGAATCGCAGTCTGCCACGGTCCAAATCTTGATCCCGTATTTTGCAGGTTTGCTCTTCATGTACACACGGAATTGAGCTTTACCTCTAACGGGAACAAGCTGTTTATCCACGCATATATGGGCACCTGGGTGGCAGCTCATTTTACATTTTGCAACAAATACATCAAATATCTCTCTAACTGCAGCCAATTTGTCCTTATCTTTTCTTTCTTCTCTAGTTTCGAAATTATCAAAACGAAGAAATCGCGTGAGCTAGTGGTAACGATAACAAGACATAGTAGATGAAATGACAGCCCTACAGTAGACAGGATTGGTACACCATAACATGTCGATAGATTCCTTACTACTTTCGAGAGCACCAATTGTAAGTAAAAGCCAATATTTCGATATTATTTGTTGGAACAAATGTTCTTGGTTTCAGAGAGTTGCCAGCATTCCATCGTTCATAGAAGTTAGTAGGCTTACGGTTTATCTCGGTTACAACAATATTTATGATTTCTGGCGTAATAAACAGCAAAAATGCATCTCTGATGCTAGAAATGCCTAAGCTGTAGGCTGTTAGATCAGGAGTAACTTTTAATATATTTGTTGGAGATCTCCTAACTTTTATATTTATTGGATGTTTTGACCGTTCAGTGCCATCTTTAGCTACATACCTAGGTAAATCTTTCGCAGCACCATCAATAATCAGTTTTATGTAAACTATTACCTGAAATTTCCTCATTTTCGTCTTTATCATCTGACACATGATCACTATCCTCGTCGCTGTCTTCTTTTTGCAGAAAATCGTAGAATTCTGGATCATCATTATCCAGTAGCATCAACATCTCCACGTCCGTCGGTAAGATTCTTTGAATCACGTATTTTCGGAACAGCACTCAGCGTTCAAAACAAAAGGCACTAATAGAAATCACTACGAAGCATACAACACAAGTAATGCAGCTAAACTGAACTAAATACGTGTTCAAGTAGAATTTCAGGAATGGCTAGAAAGGGTGCTTCCCGGAACCAACCTAGGAAGCCCATAAAAACATGATTACAGTTTCATACTGCCAGGAAAATACCCAAAGTCGTACATACATATCTACGTAACATATACAATTTTAATAGCAGGCAACTACTAATTGGGGTGCACGTGCATCCCCACTCTACAAAAATAAACTTTTTTTTAAATGATTCATTTTTTAAGGATATTTGCAACGGCATTTAAATTAAAAATCAATTAAATAAAGCTACTCAAAAGCTCAGGTCTCAAAAAAATTTTAAGACACTTTATTTTAAAAAGAATCAAGTCTGTGGTGCACGTGCACCCCGGTTGGGCGGATGAGGGTTATTGATCTTCAATATATTGCTCCGAGTGTGCAAGATGAACTCATTACAGTTATTTTTGTTTTAGATAATATAATGTACTTGTCAGTGCAGACATTTCGAATATGCATCGAATGGTGTTGGCAGACGAAAATCAGAGGTCATTGCAAAAAATATTTTGGTGTTCCTCTCCAGAACGAAGATTACAAGAATATACTCAAAATACAGTCACGTACGGGACAAAGTTAGCGCCAGTTTTAGCTATTCGTTGCCTAAGACAGTTCGGTCTAAATCATTTGGAAAGTTGTTCAAAAGCTGCACAGACTATTTCACATGATTTTTATGTTCATAACTTACCTTCTGGTGCTGATACACAAGCTGAAGCGATTGAACTTTTTAATAAAGTTAGATCGATTCTTAAAAGTGGATGTTTCGAATTGCGTAAAAGTATATCAAATGATTCACAAGTTATACAACACATTCCTTTAAATAATATTGATTTTTGCAAATTGCAATTTGGTGAAGAGGAACAACACCCAATGTTAGGGTTAATGTGGGATTGTAAAGACAATCTTCTTATAAATATAAAATTGAATTTTTATTGTCTAATAAAATTACCAAACGCTCTATATTAGGTGACATCTCTAGAATATTTGAGCCTTGTGTGATTCTTGCGAAAAAGAACTATTTCAAAAGTTGTGGTCGCTGAAGCTGGACTGGGATGAAACAGTCCCTCTAGAGATGTATACTTATTGGGGCAAGTTTAGAACTTCATTTTGTATAATAAATACACTTTTGTTCAAAATCGGTTGGTTCAGATTTAAGATCTCCGTCATATCTCAGATTGACATTATATAAAATCAAAAGATAACCGGTAGACATTCTCTCGCAAGGGCTGTCTTCAAAAAAATTAATTCAACATTCTGTGTGGTGGCTATCTCTTGATTACGACTATTGGCCTCATAAAGATTTTCAAAGTATTGGTAATTTATTTGAAATCAAAACACACAACCAAGCATTCGTAACTGTCAAGACACATTCATTTCCATTTGAGGGATTTTCGAAACTGTGTAAATTGCAACGAACTGTTGCTTACTGTCTCAGATTTGCTTATAATTGAAGGGAATTTTCTCGTATGACAGGTCTACTATCTGTAGTTGAACTTGACTAGTCTCGTCAGAAGGATGCAACAACAAGAATTTAGTGACATTTTTAATGAGTTACAATCTGACAAGCAAATTAAGGCTAAGGTTATAAGTAAATTGTGTCCATTTGTTGATAAGAATGGTTTAATTAGGGTTGGCAGTAGGCTGCATTTATCAGATCTTGACTATTCCTAAAGGCATCTTTTCTTTTAACATCGCACGTATTTACAAAGTTGAGGCAGAGCACCTTAGGTTGTTACATGCGGAACCACAACTTCTGCTTCGTTCTATTCGAAAAAATTATTTGGTATTGGGTAAAAGAAATTTGGCAAAAGAATGGTATTCAACTGTGTTAAATGTTTTAAAGTAAATCCGGTAGATTTGTCTCTTAAAGAGGTAAGCCAGATAAAATGTGTTCTGATAATGGGACTGCATTTATTGCAACAAACTTTGAATTACAAGACTTAGGCAGATGTTTGCAAAACTATAGTGAGTTATTTGTTGATTCATTTGGTAACGAAGGTGTCAATTGGAAATTCATATCGCAATATTCACCAAATTTTGAAGGTTATGGGAGGTTGGAGTAGAAGCTAGAAAACATCATGTAAAACGGATAATGAGAAATGCAGCATTAACTTTTTCCTAAACACAGAATGCATTCTTATGGTCTTGTCTGAACACTATGCAACTCGTTACAGCATTTCTTACAGGGGGTTCCGATTTTAAATATTCTCTAGTAGTAATAAAGTGAAGCAACTAAGTTCAAGTCTGAATCCTTATGGAACACGTTTGCACATTTTTTAGACGGAGAAAACAGGATTATCTCATTCAAGCACAATATAATGCTGAAGATTCGGTAATTTCACTACATGTTTCTTCACTATATTGCCAGGAAAATTTAATGACATTCGGTCATTTCTGTTTTAAGCAAATGTAATGGAAATCAACTAGGTATCTTGAATTTAGAAAGAAAAACTTTCTGGATTCTACAAACAATTACTGGAAATAATTTTGAATGGAAATATATAATTGGAATGCAGTTATTAATCAATGTTGCCATTTTTGCTTTTTTCTACGTTTTCGTGACGTTCCCTAAAAGTTGAGGATTACGAACTTTCTGTTATTATTTGTCATTTAGATGCTCATCACTACCTGCAATAGCGTCGCTTATTATGTGAACATTTACAGCTGCTCTATGTTACTTACTATTATTATTATTATTTTTATTCTACAAAACTTGAATCTAATAATATCCAATATTAACATATTTTCGTTTTAAAACAATAATTTACAATATTAATAAATTTCATCTGATGATTTGATATTGTAATAACCTGATGATTAGTTATATTAATTAAAAGCGAAGGTGCCTAAACAGAATTGATCTTTTAATGCTCATTTGTAACAAAGGAACCTATAGGTATATAAGATAGGGTCCTAGTGATGACAGCTTTAATTAAACGGTGTTTGGTTCAACGTACTTTTAATTACAGTTTGTTAATGAACCTTTTCGTTGTGTGTTATGTCTATAACCACGTGTTTTGTAATAATAAAATGTGTCTAAATATCTTTAAACAGTTATTCCACCCACAAGTAGCTTTAAGTTTACCTGCTTAGAAAATGTGTAATGCAGACATATCATACAATACGGTTCATTCTCCTTTAGCGTTTATCTGAAGAATTCTCTTTGTTACCATGGCACCTATTGTTAAGTCCTTTTTATTATTGAATATCATGCAGGGTTGTTTTATTTATTGGAACAGACACATAATTTGAATCAAATCTTTTCTTTTTTAATTTATCCTTTTATTATTTATAGATTATGTCTGGGACAATAAGTAGTAATAGATGCCGCCTACATTAGAAGGAAGATGTGTTAAATGGCACATAAATTTAATCAATTTCATAATAGTGACTTTATTGTATTTATGATTATTATTGCTGTTTTAAACGTAAATTAATTTGAAGACGTTTTATTATTTTTGTTTTGAATCAACCGTTTATCTGTTATTAGTTTAATGTTAAGACTAAATAGTAGATTTATCTGAAGTTGAACATATCTCGCTCACAAAACAAAGGATGTTTGTTTGAATAGCACCTAGAAGATATTATTTATGGAAACAGTTTATCTACCCTTTGTCCATGAGGATGTACACACACTAGAATTAGTTTTAAAATACAAAAACAGTACAATAATAACAGTTACATTTTACACAAATTATAAAGTTTAAAGTCACTGTTAATATTTATACAAGTTTTAACAGCGAGAATTTAACAACAACTTTCTAATTCTACAAAACCTTTCTGTACATTTCACCATCTTAATTCTTAGATTACAGTTAAGTTGTGCTTATTGCTTTGTATTGTGGCGTTCCTTTTTTATGTTAGTTTCATCTTGGTCTTACCATAAAGGTAAAGAAAAACTTCTTACCTAAGCTGGGTATAAAAAGTTAAAAACTCATTTCATTAAGGAGCCTTGCTGAATCAAATTTACTTTTCAATTTTTCTATTAGTACATGATAGTAAGTAACGCTAACAAAAAACTTCAAGTTCTTCAGTTTTGATTTCTTATCACAAAATATTTTTGCTTGCGTGATGTTATCTTTTAATGATGGTGTTGGGTTTTTATTTGTATAGTAGTACATGGCATAAAATACGGCTTCTTCCATTTGTTATCTGACTTTTTGAATGTTTCATCAGGTTCTTTCTGTTCAATACATTTTTCTACGCCACGGTGATCAAGTAGTATAATTTCCATCTGTGTTCGACATGTTGCACTTTTGGATTAATGTCTACTACACGCGTTGATGTAAATTGTTTGCTACGACTGCATAAATTATGTTTTAAGCAATGTCTGGGCCCATAACCTGATAAATGGTCCAGTGCATTTATACAGAGGAATTTATCTTGTTATAATACAACATAATTACTAACAGAAACATTACAGTTTTCATAAAAGAATGTCTTGATACAACGACAACATAATGCAACACTAAATCAAACAAATTGCCATAAAAGCTAATCGGGATTTAACCTAAATTTCGTTTATTCTAACACGAACACAGAGGGATAATTATCCATTCAAACTGTTCATTTACAAAAAAACCTTGCAGTTTGTTTTTTTATTAGAGAGTAATGGGTAGTTGGCTCCGAGGTAAGTTTTATCACTACCAGAGTAAATTTTGGAGGGTTGAACTGCGAAACGCCTTAGCGCTAAGATACATAAATGCTTCGGTAGTAAGACTAGACACAAGCTCTAAATGAACGGCTTTTGTCGTGAAACAAACAACAGAATGTAACTCTTGACTAAATATTTTGAGTCTTTTTCTTGAATCATTTTTATTATGCATGGGGCGAGCAAAACCCGAGCCTACAATTTCAAATGAATACCGACGCGATCAGAAGATTGTTTGATTTGCTTAGGTTTGATACGAACACTGAATGCATTTTTTGAGTACCATTTTTAGCTAAAGAACATCCACCGATTGTCCAATAATTTTCTCGAGTAATAGACAGCAATAATTGTTGATCAAGAAAATTCCTGATTGGGAGCTCGACCTCGAGTAACCAATTTATATGAATTGGGTCGCTTGAGAGAAAAACCCCCAACGAGCGGTCACGAAAGTGCTCTCAAAAGAGCAAATACGTGTCTGGCTCCGGACTCGGCATGGCCACTGCACCATCCCAGGTGTCCAGTACAACCGCTACAGTGAGTAAAAATGCCAAACTTTCCGACACGACAATCGAGGAAAAGCGAAGTGCAAGTCCAAGGAAGGCGGCAGCCGCCACCTCCTGGTCCGACGCTGCCATCAAAGGCCAGTCAGAGCCAAAACCAACTGGATGGTCTTTTCTAGTGCTTTTCAATCTGTGGGTCGCGACCCCCCAGTGGGGTCCCGAAGTCTTGCTTGGGGTTCGCGGTCGCAAGCCAGGTAAAAGTAAAAAGCAAGGGTTATAGATCCTACACTACAATAAAAATACAACAATTTCAGTGGGAAGGTTGTGTCTGTTTATTGTTTAATATTTTTTCTAATCTTGGTTCTATGTTTGACACGCAAATAATTAAATCATTTTTTAATTGGTGCCTATTTCTCTTCTTAGTTTTTATGTTAACCATTGAAGTGAAAGTTAGTTCACATAGGTAGGAAGTGGCGAAAGGAACTAATAATTTCAAAGCTTCCCTTGCCAGTTCTGCATATTCTTCTTTTATCTTCATCCAGAAGCCGTCAATCGTTTGCGAACTAAATTCCATTTTATGCATGCCGTCAGCAGCCAAATCTATAAGATTTTCTTTCATCTTCGTTGGTAGATCAGCCAGTTGTACTGACATATCTAAAAAAGGATTTAGTATCCATCTATGCCCGTTGTTAGTTTGAGAGTTCAGTTCTGGAAAGTAACTGAATAGTTTCTCTTCCAAATTTTCTAAGCTCTGTATACCATGCAAGGAATGTGAGAACTTACTACCAACGATTGGTCCATTGCAATTTCTTCGAAAATCTTCTGAACGAAAGGGAAAGACTTGTACATCATTTTTTCTAAAGACGCTGATCACAAACGAAGTTTTACGAGGAATCCCTTGATTTTATCCTTCGCCGTTAGAATGTTTTCTTCTCTCCCTTGAAGGCTCTCATTTAAAATATTTAGGTGGTTGAAAAGATCAGCGAGAAATGCTAATTTTAATAGCCAAACAGGGTCACAAAAATAATTCGCATATTCAGATTTAGCATCTTGGTAGACGTATAGATTCAAAAATCGATCGGCAGAGCGGAGTGCGCCCACCCGCTCGCCGCATTGTTACGGTCCTAGGGGGTCGCCAGAATTTTTCTACTTAAAAAGGGATCGCGTATTCAAAAAGATTGAAAAACACTGGTCTATTCGAACGCGAACGGCTTGCGCAGCAAGAAACTAGAGCTACTCGAGTTCGCACACAGGTACAGTCATAAAGTAATGTCACAAAATGATTTACATTTTGGTATTTAATGTCTAAATTAACGAAAATCTTTGCAATCCAGAAATACTAACTTAATAAATTAATCTTGGTTAACCAAGTACTATCAATGAAATGCAAGATTTGCCATTGAATGAGAAGTTAAAGGGTAAAATGTAAAACATTTTGCGACACTACTTAATGAGTTGACTGTACGATCTCGACTTGATCATGCCGGAGATGAGCTCTGACTTTCCAACTATCGTCTATATCGTAAAGACTGATTGAACATCCAAGGCGGCGTGGCGGTACAGCAGTTTACGTTAAGGTCTCCCTAAGTCACTGCGCTTTAGATACGGAAAGGCACTGAGCGATTAGGTTTTGGGCGGTTTATAACTCTCGAAATCGCCCGTTTCTTCCGGCTGACTTAGACGCGCTGCTGGCAGAGGTTGATTCCGCGACTATCGCGGAGGACATGAACGCCAAGCATTCTGCGTGGAATAGCCGGGTGACTCATCCTCGGATAGACTTGACGTGCTAGACATTGTCGTCCTCAAAGAAGTTACGATAGTGCAGCAACGAGACGAGACCGTAGAGCGAACGATGACGCCCCATACGAAGCTCGCTTTGTACATGGATGGTACTGTCCGGCTGGCCAGATCCGTGGCACTGCGATTCGTCATGTGCGGACCGCCACCGAGGAGCTTGAAAATTGGTTTTGAGCCTGGAGCATCGAAGTCAACCCTAACAAGAGCACTGCGATTTAGATGACCAGACGACGCCACCATCTTAACGACGAGGTTGTTATGTTTCGTCGTCTCATCTCCTAAACGCTAGACTGACTTGGGCTTCTCACATCGACAAGTGTGCAGCTGTATCCCTTGCTTAACCGGCGTAGCAAGTTCTCCTCCGAGAACAAGCTAAGGCTATATAAGGCGATCGTCCGTCCATGACGGACGCAGCGACTACACACGTGAGAAAGCTTCAGGTCATCCAGAACAGGGCCACGACGATGGTATTCAACGCGCATTAGTATGTTTGCAATGATCAGTTGCATGAGGACGGCGGGCTAGTCACAATAGCAAATGTACAACTCGCTGCGTTGGGAGACTACGACGAGGTCGATTGCTACCGTTCCAAGCGCCCTCAAATTTCCAACACAGTAGTACAACCAAACTCTCTAGAGGAATTGCAGGCCGAGCCGTAATAGTTTGAATACATCCCGCATCTCAAAAACGGCCGATTGCATAGAGATGAGGTTTTGGCAGGCGGGTGCGGTGGGGGAAAGACCCAGTTTTTCATATTCTGACATGAGGTTAACATACATGACTCTTACGCCAGGTTTCGAAAGAAGCCGTTTTTCTAAAGATAGAAACTGTTTGATTGCCTTTGATTTAAATTCTCCCAAAGTCGTAGGTGAATTTGTAAGTGGAATTCCTATAAAATTATCTTTGCACCGCCTTCCTTCCATTAACAGAATAGGAACAGAAGTATCTTGGAATGTTTAAGATTTTTGAATATACACAATGAAGAAAAATCTAGTATTATTGTATTTCTGAAGCTTCAATAACAAATATTTGTAAACAAGTTTTATTTTTGGTCTTCAACTATTCAAGAAGAGAGTTTTGACAGCTGCCAACTTATCAGAGTCGCGATTTGCATTTTCCTGAGAGAAGCCTTAAAGAGACAGCTATGCATAGGCCAAATGTGGCACTAAGAATAAGTTCCTTTTTAAAACACTAGAGTAAGTATTTCCTTGAGACATCTTTGAATAATATTGAACTATTCTGGCATGTCCCAACGACCTGATGAATGTACCAAGAAGTTTCCAACGTTCAAACCCGTGAAAAATAAAGAAAGCCATGAATAAGTAAACCAAATCTAAACTAGCAATCCGTCATATGCAACTATAAGATTGAAGATCGCCAATTTCCCTGTTATGGTTCGATGGTAGACCTGTGCATTGAAGAACCACCTGCAATACAAAAAAATAAATTTTTTCAGCAAGATGCGATGTTTTCAAATTTGTTTCTAGATTACAACAAAGAATCCAAGAAAGTAACAGAATGTATATTCTAAATCATATTGTTACATATGGACAAATCCAAATTTGGAAAAAAACAAAATATACAACAAAATAAAAATTATATATCTGTAAATAGAGATAAAGCTTTTCAAGACTTTAATTAATAGAAGTAAATACACACGTTGTTAAGTATCTTCCTTAAATTGTTTGAATAAAACCATAATATTATTAAGCAGATCGCATATATTATCATGTAGAACCGTTATGTATGTCAATGTTGCATACAGTTAGCTAGTAAAAACACTAATTACATGACACATAACAGGTGGTTTATGCAAGTAATAAAACTTAGAAGTGAGCGATACTACATAAAATTTAATTAGCATACACTCATTTTTTATTAGCATCACTTTTGTTGAAAGTAGGTTCACCTGATAACAAAACGTTAGTTATAAGGAAATGAAAAAGGAAAAACAACCCTAACGGAGCGCGTTTCTTAAATTGCATACTATTACTCAGAAAAAAACAAAAGAAACATTTTCACAGAGCATTAGGTTCAACAAAATTCGCATTTCTTACGTTATAAAGCTGCAATGAGGGAAAACGAGAATGGTAGACCAAATATTCTCTCATGAGAAAAAATATTTTTTATATTTAATTTAAAAAATTTCATTTTCGCTCGTTTTACTTTCATACTTTAATCAATAAGCGAGCAGTTTCATGTAAAATGAGTTCTTCAGTTTTATTAAAGATCAACTCAAATTTGCTTACAAACAAAATAAAACTAAAAACATATGGTGTTTTACCACTTTAGCAATCGGTCAACGTCATATTGTAAGTTAAGAAAATTTGCAGAAACTTGAAGGCACTTAAGCGATAGCTGAAGGAGATTGATGAAAATGAGAAATTGGTTTTAGTGTTTTCTTAAAACAACAAAAAATGATATTACTAAATCAGTGAATAACTATCTTCTTGTGACTAGATTATTATTTAGTTATATCGAGCAGAATTATTTTCCACTTTAAATAGTTTGGATAATTAGATCAATTCAAGATAAAATGGGCATATTGCATGCTTGCATACAAACAGTACGTATAATTTTTTTTAGCATTTTTCCAATCTGATAAATAAAATATTCAAAAACTCAACAAACTGCTGCGTTCTCTAACTTGAAATCCCTGTGGTATTGTCATGCTATTGTCATCAAACCGGAATTAAAGAGGAGCGTAGTAAACAAATACGTGATGCTTGACAAAAACAAAAGTTACTGGAAAAACTGGATATCATCAAAGTTAATTAATTGAAATGAAACATCGAAAGGAGGTGACGAGATTTATTTTGAAAATTGTAACAGATACAGCATGGATGAATTTAAATTCACACGCAATGCTTTAATGATTAACTGGAGTAAAATGCAAGTTTGAGAAGTTGTTTTTAAGATTATTTTTACAAAAACGTTTTGGTAATTCATTGGAGAAGTGTGAAATACTAAATATTTAGAAATTTGAATTTAAGACCAATTTCGAGACAGCAAACACGGATTGGGATTCTGACGATTCAGTGATACAGGTTTATTACAGCATGATGCGCCTGATCAGTATAAATGACCAACAAAATTTTTCCCTGCCAAAAACTTTCAAAAGTCATGTGTGTTAGTCAGGCCATTTTAAGTCGAAAACATCTATATATGTCCAAAAATAAATCGTTGCAGAGTTACGGTCGTTTCAAGCTAATATGAAGTATCAGCAAAGAATGGAAAAGGAAGTACAGTTCCTTGTCTTTCGCACCCATCCGGTGTCAGCCTCCTTGACTACTATCTCTGAGGATATATGAAAGGTACCTATAGCGGTTTCAGAACAGTAATCTAATCAGGAAAAACTTGTTCTAAGAATTATGAAAGCCGCTTCATCTATTCATGTCGAAAGTTGCACTCTTCCTCCATTGTCTGAAGATCTAAAGTGTGCGTAAAAATAGGAGAGGACAATTCCTGTAATTGCTTTGATCCATTTTGGCTCGGTATCATATCCCGTTGGAATTTTTTGATGATTTTTGGTGGAATGCTTACCTTATATTAGGCTAATAAAGAAAAAAAAGTAAAGAATTTTGTATAGCGCTTCCGGTTTCATAGTTACAGCCAAAGCGTTAATGAAATCCGTCACATTTGGGGATTTTCAAAGACAAAATTAATTTTTTGAGTGTGAAACTGAAATTTATTTTATTTAAACTCTAAATTGTTATTGCACACATAAAAAAAAGTGGAATCAGGTATAAAGACGTTGTTGTTGGTATGTTAGCATTTATTTATAAGCTGCAAACTGAAGGAAGCAATTTTGGTATAAATGCACGTTGCACTTCTGGCACATATAACTAGTCTTATTTTTGCAAACTGCACAATGACGGCGGATATTAGGACCATCTGGAATCTGCATAGCGAAGTGCTTTCCAATGATCCTGTTTAGCAAGTTACGTGGACGATCACTTTCGTCTTGGGAATCATCCTTAGCAACATCTCCATCATCGTCCAACGGTTCTTCAGCCAATAGAAGATTTTTCGTGATTGCAGTTCGAAATTCTAATTGAGTGAGTGATTTTGTTTTCTCAATTCTCGAAACCATGACATGAAGCTTTCACTGGCTTACTATCATGTTGGATAGAAGATTGGTGAACAAAGGCCACCACCACTTTTTACATCATGTACCAATGCGATAGTTAGCCAAAGCGTTATCGTGGAGGTCAACTATGCCCATATTAGTGTTGTGATCTTTGATTAGATTAGGCGTATTTATGTTGACGTATTTCTTAACGGAACAATTAAAATGTAACTGTAACTTTGGCATTATCTTTCCAGCGCACCAAGCAAGTTTCTTCTCACGCTCGAAGAAGACTTTATATATACTCTTTTTCATTTTTTCAGGTAACCCCGCTCCACTAACTCTATTCTGTCGAACTGTGCCTGAAATGTCAAATATTGTGTGAAATCTGTTCATTAGCGACCAAAACCAAAAACATACCTGTAGTAAAAAGTCTTTCACTTATAATACACACGAAATAAAATGAAATAAAAAAATTGTCGAGAAAACCCGATGAGGCGACGCCGACTGAACATTATCCAGCAAAGTGACGACGCTGTCTGCACCAAACCCAATGTTCTTATCATGGGGAGTTGAGGTCCTTTCATAAAGAATTACACAATGTAGGTAGATTTCAGCGAAACATAAACACCATCTTTTGAATCCAAATCAAATTAACTTTCCCCGAATAAACATTTTGCATGGGTGTCTTCCAAAGTATGGAATCATTTGTTCGTCGATAGAGATGATGCGAGAAGATTTCAAATTGCATAAAACGTTTATTGCATGCATCGATGAATGGTCGCAACTTTGTAAATTTATCACTAGGATCGAATCTGGAACGTGGTATTGCCTGCTTAACAAATGGAATTCCAAAATCCAGTGAATTGGACCAATAAGGTTTCCACTGTGGAATAGAGTGAAAACCGCTCAAAAAAATGCTCAAAAAAACGTTTCAGTTTGAACTCTTTGGGAGCAAATAAGTTGATTATTATTTTGATTTGCGTAAACGTTACACTGATTAACCATCATATCCAGCATTTTCTGGTCGAAGAACAACGAAAGCAATTCCTTCGGCAACTTTCCGCTAAATCTGTAAACTAAATGTTTATTGCTCTGACTGCAATGGTGACCGGTACTTTGAGAAACTCAAATTCTCGGTTTCGCCAGTTCGCAATTTCATACTCATGCAGAGTTTTAAATCGTTTGGCGGGGGGTCTTCTGACTCAACTTCTACTTCCACTGAAGCTTCTGGTACTTCTGGTTTATCCGGCTCGGGAACTACAGTGCCAGTAATGTCTAAATTGAGTGGAGCATCGCGGTCAATGTTTTCATCATCAATGTGCCCGTTATCACTCATTTCGTCCACTTCTGCAGGAATATATACAACATTTACGTTTTTCGACAGTCTCACATCAATCGTGACATCAGCTTCCTACTCGAACTGATTAAGGACGGCCAGAATTTTAGCTATTGTTAATGCCTAATTAGACATTTTCGATTTAAAGTGGTCAGAGTAACACATATTTAAACTATGGCTAACTGGTCGCGGAACATCTTGTATAATAGTATTAGTATTTAGAGTCCAATCAAAATAAGATTTCTAGACGGCATCCAAGACTAAAAGTTTTTGACTTTTGGGATGTGTTGGGGATGATTGTGTCAAAAGTCCTTAGTCCTACAAAGTTGGGAACGCGCATGTGCAGAGCAAAATGTGTCCCTTGTTTTGGTTTTCCGCTCATATCTCGAAAACGATTGGTTCTAACAAAGAAGTTCCCCTATACAAACATGGAGCTGACTAAATTTTCTACACAATCGATTCTATAACCTTTTTTCCATCTGTGATAGTTTTCAAAATATCCAAATTTGAGAATCGCACTTTTTCAAAAATAAAACTTTACACCACGATTTTCGGCGAACTTTGTTTTATAACTTGAAAAGGGATGTCCATTGTATGTCACAATCATGATATCGTAATGAAACTCATTTACCTTATTAGCAACTAAACATGTAGAGTAAGTATTTATAAGTTGCAATAACAAAAAAATTATCAATTTCGTATACATCATTTTTTTAAATTTTTAACACAACTTCTAGTCCTTCGCCCTCCTCGACCTCTTTGCTATTGATGGGCCTAGAAGAGGTTCAGGTTCGTCTTCAACAAAAAACAATACTGAATCTTGTTCAGTTTCTTTGTACAAAGGTGTCTGTAGATCCTGTACATCTTTGTCGCCATCGTCCATCAATACGACAGCATTTAAATACTGGCCATTGCAGTTGTGGCAAGTGGTGAAACAATTCATCCCTGCTTCTCTGCAACTGCATTTGCCACCTCCACAGCCCCTGGTGCATTTGCAGAAAATAATGTTTAGGACATCATCAGGGCTTTTAGGTTCGTTGTCTGCATTGGTTCTAGGTATATTGCACCATTTGTGCCAAGTTTCTGCTTCCACTCCCAGAGCTCTGGCAGTAGCAAGTTTCTCATCCAGTACTGCACCTTTTGGTAAACTCTGTAGCTGTGCTGCATAGCTGCCCCCTCCGGTGGTGGAAGAGCAGAGATGTCTGGCTTGACATTCGACACTGACTTGATGAACGATAAGTATCGATGAGTATTATTGAAGGACTATACCATTTCAGGAAACATTTCTTCTCAGATTCTTCAACATCAGATTTAGAAGATGAGGTTCTACACAACACAGCAGCTGCTTCTTGAATTTCTGTATCTTTCTTGTATAGTCTAACAAAAATGGCTTTGCCCTTTTGGAATACGGCTGATGTCGTATCACAACTCATGCAAGAAGAGAATGTGCTGGAGGTCGAGTTCTTGCAGATGTTTTGTTGAGTATGGGGTTGCCTTTGTTTTCTCATGGCTAGGCTTGAAGATAACAATCTCTTTATGCCTCGGTGTTAATGCCATTACATCCTCACCTATCACTGCCTTTTTTGAACGTTTTTTGACTGGACTAATACTAAGCCAACGAGAATAAACAAAGTCAATGCTGTTAAGAAAATAGATGAGCGTTGTAAATTGTGAGGTTATGTTAGATTATTAATTTATTACCTCATTTGCTTATTCGTTCCAAACACTTTGAGTTTACTACAGATAGAAACTGAGTATCAAGATTATCGTTTGTACGGCGAGAACAAGACGATCTCCGGACTAATAAACGAATAAAATGTATGTTATGTTTACAATAAAGGCATACCACAATAAAACATAACCTCACAAGTGACAAAAATCAACAGATGTCAATTATTGTAAGAGCATTGTCACATGTTATGCAATATAATATGTTGCAATGTTGCGCAATTTTTTGAAATAATCGGAGGGCCAAAAGACGCCAGAGGACGGTTGTTAAGTAAAATATGACTAAATTTTGAAAATGTGATCTGGATATAGAATTTTGTCTGCGAGTTTGATCCTGGAACTGTCTATTTTCAAAATAGCACTTTTTTGAAATAATGTTGAGAACCGAATGACCACCGCGAACGGCCTCGAAATCGAAACTAATTACATTTTTGAAATGTGGTGTGGATATAGAATTATCCCTACGCTCGCGATGTTTCTCGGTAATTAATTTTTAGTATGTTGGTTGTGGATGGAATCTTGCTTTTATAGTTTGTTTCGGCAAAATTATTTATCTCTTCTTGTGAGAAGCAGATTCCCAACGGCTGACGTTTTTAATACGGTAAATGAAAATGAAAATTGTTCCTTGAATTGCAAAAGGAAGATGGAGGTGCCTCGGTGTAGTTGTAGTATTGTAGTTGCGTGTACGGCTAAGTGGATATGTGTATTTCGTGCCGCAATCTACATTTTTATTGTTTGTATGATCACATCGCTAAGATTCGTAAAAATTAGCTGCTATGTATTGCCTGCTTACTTTACTCTGGTAAAAAACAGAAGAACCTAAAAATATAACTTTGCCATTCTCGTTTCAAAAGAAAGTCACTAAAACGTACTTGGTTTAACCAGTGCTTGTAATTTTTAGCTTTTGCCAAAAATCTTTTTTGGCTGTGCTTTTCTGTTGAGAAATGAAATAATACTAGAAAATGTATCAATATCTCCAACCTCATCAACATAAATTTTGTCCTATTGCAAACAGATCTTCTGTGGAAATATCTTTATTTCTTAAGAAGTCGACAATACCTCTTTGGATATTTTGAGATGAGCCACTTAATAGCTGTCCAATAAAAATAGAACCTCGCTCACTTACTAAAGAAATATGTTTTTCTCTTATAATTTTCTTACAGTGGTTGCTAACTTTCTTCTCATTTACAATTGTTCTATTAAAAAATAGTCCAGACAGTTTTTTTTCCACCTTCTCTTAAAGCAGATTTTCTTTGCTTTTCTGTTTTTCTTTTCAATTTGCTTCTATCAGTAACGCTATCAGAATATGCTTTCGACACAAGACCAACATCTTGAAGAACAGCAGTTGCTTCAGCTGCAGCTGCTCTGTCAGACAAATTATAGCGATCACTTATTTTTGTCACATTAGGAAGACGAAGACGCATCTGCTTTGGAGTGATACCAACCTGAGGTTGCTTCAAGGTTGAAGCAACAGCAGCCCAGTTCTCATTTGCAGTTGATGAGTCTCATTCTACAGTATCAATTCGTACAAGCTCTTCTGGTGATTTGGAAGCAGTAATAGATGATTCTGAACTAGCAGCAGCTTGCCTTTCCTCTTCCAGCTGCTTCCTTTCAAATCTTCTTTTGCAGAGCTATTGTTTACTTTTGATCCACATTTCCGATACACATTTTTCTTAAACAGCGTTGATCTTTAAAAAACTAGCGCTCTTTAGCAGTAATCTTTCTTGATTTCTTGCACTTACAATTGTTACTTGGGCACTTGCAGGCAGCTATATCAAAAAGTTTGTTTTTGCATTCAATACGAAAATTCGCCAATTTCTCCTGATATTTTTTTCTCATTTTGACGTATCTTAAATGGCTTTAAAAGTTTAAGGTACCGATCATTATGTGCTCTTATCAGCTGCAAAATCCTGATATGAGACACTGTTGGATTTAATGCATTTTCCCAAATATCCTTTACTTTCGCTACAACTATTTCACTTATGTCAGACACGTTAAGTTCCTTACTTGGGGACCCTCTTAACATTATTCAAAACTAAAAATGTTTCTTTTCAATTAACTAGTACACAAGTACGCAAATTTTTGTCGCTATTAGAAATAAAAAATGCAAAATTAATTTTTTCACTCCACCCTAAGCTCGAGCTGCGACCGATAGAGTGCCTTGATATTGGTATATTACTATGTCATTTTTTTAATACATAGAATGTTAACTCACTTGTCAAAGAAGAGAGACAAAAAATACTCTAGCTCTCTACTCTAAAATTATTTCTTTGCCGTACAAGCTGAATAGGAAGAAGGCTTTGAGCATGGGTCATCTTCTGTATTCATTTTATTATGCTTTTATGAAAGCCAAACGTGCCTGCATTCTTCCAAAAAACACAATTATTGCCACGGAAACAAGTGCTGAACTATTATTAAAGTAATTAGAAAACAGTTTCGGCAAGAGTTAGGTTTAATCGTAGATAAACCAAAGCCTGGGTTTGGCTCCACAAATGATGGCAACCCCAGTAAACGTTTTGAGATTACTAGCATTGATTTAACATTAATAGAAAATCTAGGTATCATGTTACAAGCTTTGCTGTCTGGGCATTTAATTAATTTAGAAGATTTAAAAAAAATTTGTATTTGAATTTATATGGCCGTCACTATTAATAAGTTGTTTTATCAAACAAGCAGTATAATAGGAAGCTCCATTGTACCCATAGGTCAACTATCTGAGGAAGCTCAGGAAGCTCGACATAAAGATTGTCGTAGGTTTAAAGAAAGGCAAAACAAAAAACTTCAAGGCAGGTACCAATTCTGATCTGTTAACTAAGCTGCTAATATCTTCGGACCCATTATTGTGACTAGCCCTTAAAGAAGATTACTTCATTGCCATCCAAAGTGGTTGACTTGTCCTAATGAGCCTCTTCCGCAAAGGGAAATGATTAACAGCATTGATGTTAATCACGAAGAGTACATAATATCCGATTCAACCGAATTTGAGTCTGAATCTGACCCTGATTCAAGTACTGATTAGTGCTTTTTCATTGGTTTTTTTTTTATACAGTGTGTCCCCGGATAGGCTGAACAAGAAGGAAAAAGCTCTAATTTGTAACTTAACCAAAATATGTCATTGTTTCTAAAATTTCTTGCTTGTCTCAAAACAACCAATTCTGAAAAAAAATTTATATATTATTTTTGACAGCAGAGAAAAACACAAAAATCTAAGCAAAAAAGTTTCCAAGTTTCATATTTTTGATTAAATCAGATTATCCTGTTATCTTCCACGATAACCTGATTTAGTTCCATAGCTTCTAGTAAATCAAATTACCTGTTATTTGTCAACAGAAGATTTCTAATACTCACGTGTGCGTTAATAGTTTACGAAAGGTACTAATAAAAGAATATTTAATTTGTTTAGAGTTGTGGTTTTAAGACAAGCAAAAAATTTTATAAAGATTGATACTTTTTCGCTAAGACACAATAAGAATTTTACCCCTTGTTCAGTATATCCGGGGACACACTGTACATTGCAGAAATACCGAGTGAGCGTAATTGATTGTGATTTTTTCTGTTAAGTTGGCAATAATAAAATCAACCTTATGTTGGCAGCAATACTATTTTGCTGTTCTAAAATTAAAATTGGTAACAACTGAATCAGAGGCGTTTCTTTATGCAATTAAAAAGTAAAACTGTTAAATTATTTTTAAATTAATTCTTGTTAATATCATCTATTTTTAAATTAATTCTTTTATAACATGCATTTTTGTCGTAGTTTTTGAATTAATAATAATGATAAAGAATTTACAAACACAAAACCATGCCACTGCTGAACATTACAGTAAGCTAACCCCAAAACTACTGTTGCAACTTTAACAACAATGGTGCCAATTATTCAGGAGTACCAATACAATAAACAAATCACAATCATTTACGCTCACCCAGTATTAGAGTGCTTAGGAAGATAAAGAAATTTCTGCCATTGTTTGTTATTTTTATTCTTGGCATTTGGTTAGTAAATATTATGTTTTCTATGCAGCATGTGCAGTTTCATTTTAAATATACTCTTATAAACCCATGCAAGTGCAAAAGTAATTTTGTCCATTCAGCGCCTTATATTCGAATCAGTGAGGACAGGTGTAAAGAACACCAAAAGTCGGGTATTTTCCATCATTGTCGCGTTGTGCAGTCAATGGTGCAAGTTTGACAATTTCAAAAGAAATAATATTACTGCAAGATAAAAATTTATTATTTTAAACAGTTTTATAACAGTTTTGATTCGAAGTTGCACCGAGTTCGTCGTGTGATTATTTTACGGACAACTCTCTTTGCTAAACAATATTGATAGTGATAAAAACAAGAAATATGGTTGGAGTTTTTGTCTTGTGCAATAGTGATATTTCAGTGATAGGACACCAGCATACTCAGATAAGTCTTTAATAATTTCTTTTTAATCTGTTTATTTAACGTTAAAAATGTGGAATAAAATAGGTTTTTCGATTAGTTTAGTAAGTGTAAAATAGTAAAAGGAATCTTTCATACGCAATACGAGCGTTAATAGCGGGAGGAGACCTCCAAATATGTGACCTGGAAACAAATACTTTAGCGGTAACATCATCAGTAATGATTTAAGGTGATAATACACTTGCTGATACGATTGATACACCACATAATTCTGCTCCTAGTAATGATAATTCCATGCTTATTAACGAAACGAGTAACATAAATGAGGAAACGATTTGTTCTAATAAATAAATAAATACCTCAAACACCAAAAACGGTATATAAATACGAAACAACAGATATCGGTCCGTTTCAGGTGTATATTGAGAATATGTAATTTAGATTCATTTAAAGGTAGATTAAACGCTATAAAGGTTGGAAGTATAATCTTGTCAGATTATCCTGAATTACATAATAATAAAATTAAAAGTAGCAAAGCACTAGGCAGAAATAGAATTAAAAGTATTTTAAGAGATTATAAATCCGTTAATTATTTATTAAGCGATTCTGTGGTCTTAAAAGATTTAACTTAGAGGCATACATACATTCCAAAATTTTTGATGTTTAGAATAGGTGTGCTAAGATCTAGCAATTATTCCAAAGGTAAGATAAGAAGTAAAATTTAGCACTTGATTTTTATTGTGAATTTACCATACATGAAGTAAAAAGAATTTTGAGGAAAGTTAATGAAAGTTCAACTCAGCTTGTTCCCACACAATCGGTCACCGTAACATTCAAATTCATATAATTGATAGAATGGCAATTCAAGTAGAACCCTATATCCAAAAGGTCCTAATGTGCTATAATTGTTTGCGTTATTGTCATATAGGCAAGCAATAAAAAGTGCTTCAGTTGCTCAAAATGTGAAAATATACATACTTTCGACAGTTGCAATGCTAGTACTACACCAAAATGTTTGCATTGTAAGGTAGTCACTCCTTTACAAAGTTCAACGATTACCCTGAATTCTAGAGGCAAAAACAAATCAAAAACCTAATGTCTTTACAGAACCTAACTTATAAGAAGGCAATAAAACAAGTACCAAAAAATATCTACGCCATGATAACAGCTAACAACTTGGGGATATCGATGGTCCAGCACAAACCTAGCTCCAAAAATACCTTTGTTTACCAAAGTCTAGCTTCTAAAGCTTCACACTTCTAAAGCCAGAACCAACTGTAATAAAACAATTACAATAGTCCACGACGGGAAATTTAGAATTTTACAAGATAGAAAGCCTGAAAACCTAAAAGTCTATAGGAATTTGCATATTTGCAGAAGTCAGTGTGCTCTTCATGAGCAAAAACCTGATAAGAAGCCAGTACTCTGTAAAATCATAAATAATCCACAAACGTAACAAAAACTGTCTGGATCGTTCGCACATTTGCGGGACGTGATTAATGTTTCTATAGATATCACTCAAAGCACAAGAAATTTTCTTTGTTAACCATAATGCAACTTTATAAAACTTCGCTCGCTCCACAAAA
>VTPC01002931.1:0-21365 GCA_011009095.1 Ignelater luminosus | reverse complement strand
CCTCGTATCCGATGAGACTCTCTTCATCGAAGGTGTGGATTACCACCCGGGGATCTTTGTTTGTTTTTTCATCCTGCCTCTCATTGACTAGCATTTCCGATTAGGTGTTGAGGTATGCTAGGGTGTTATTCCTTAACGCTACAACCTTGCTTCTTTGTCCAGGCTTAGGAGTTTAGATGAATCTACCCCCAGCATAAATGTACTTCATTTTCCTTTACATATTAGCCAGGTAATAACATTAAGGACTGCTCTAAAAAAGTTTAAGTTTAAAATAAAAGTCATCTTGATAGACATTAGAATATTGAATTTTTAAATTTGTAAAATATACTGGAGAAACAGTTTTATTTTTTAATTGATAGCTTGAGATCTATGTTAATGAATAAATGACAGAATTATTTTGTAACACTTTTAGAAAAGCAACGATTATGATATTACCAGATTAAGTAACTATTCTGTGTTGTATATTTAAGCTTTCTGTTATTTGAATATCTTTCTAATGCGTTATAAATTAAGTTTCAGCTTGAATGAATGAATGAGACATCTGGTATCTGCTAGCAATGCCTGAAAGTTCTGGAAATGCTACTGAAACCTCAAAGACTACCGATTCTGACAAGATTCTGGCAGAAACGACCTATTTGGAACATAGTAACTCAGAGCCTTCAAAATTTTCCTAATTTGGCATGGACGGCAAGTATATCTCCCGGCGTGGATTTCTCCCGGCACGGATATTTTCCGGCATACACGTAGAATTGGGATTTCGAGTATGCTTAGTCCACAATATCATGTAGTAACATAATATTGCGCTGATTATAACCAGTCATCAGCGAGAGAGCTTGTTAGATGTTTTATTAAAGGTTAGGCTAAAGATTAAGTTAAAGATGGAGTTAGAGGTTTGGTTAGAAGTTAGGCTATAGGTTAGGTTAGAGGTTAAGTTAGAGGTTAGGTGAGAGGTTAGGATAGAAGTTATTTTAATGGTTAGGTTAGAGATTGGGTTAGAGGTTATAACCAGCTTGATGTTACGTTACCACATAATATTGTGGACTAAGCATGGTTGAAACCCCAATTTTACGTGTATGCCAGAAAATATCCGTGCCGAGAGAAATCCACGCTGGGAGATTCGTGCCGGAAGATATCCGTGCCAAGAAAAGTCTATGCCGGGGAAAGGCCATCGAGAGAAATCCGCCGAAAGATGTCTGCAACACCCAAAATTGCTATGGCAAAGTTGATCCTTAATCGTATACTTATCTAAGTTCTCTTTTTATGTACTCGGTCAACAATGCATCGAAAAAAAACCATTCAGCCACTTTAAATCTCACAAAGTTTCTAGTCCTACTATTCTAAAAGAAAGCAACGTCCAAGTTCAAAAAACTTCTGCCTCTAGTCAATGGGACAAAATGCAAAAACAATTGAAACTGGTCCCATTTTAGACAAATTCATACTGTGTGCATGCTATTCTGCAGGCCGAGTTCATGGCGCTTGGTTGGTAATGTATCTGAACTGAAGCTTCCTGAATTGTGTTATTTTGTTCGAATTAAAAGACGTGAAGGCAAACTAGGGCGGCAAGAAAAAGTATATCAATTCCAAGTTGTAAAACTGGTAAAGCTCTTAGTGAACGCCCAAAAGGTCTTGGGTAGCTGTGGGAAGACCGATTCATCAGTATTTAGTCTACGATCGCACGGAGGTTTCTGTCAAACTAATTAAAAAGTAGTAAGGCGTATTTAACAAAAAGGAGATTCGGCTCTAATAATTGAATAATGAGGGGTTTGACGTAGAAAATTAAAGTTTACATTTGGAATGAGTGTCTAGTAGGCAAAATATCTTTGAATAAGTTTCATTACCGCTTCTTTCGAGGTGGTATTCCTCGTTGTTCTTTCGTATCTTTAGTAACTTTTTTGGTGGAACGTTCCGGCATATTACACAACAAATTTATCTTTATTAAAAATAACTGTTTTGAAACATTTCGATTTTGTTTTACCGTCGTCACAGTAGTTAACATGAAAACTCATAGAAATTTGTCCAATTCAATTTTCTTCATTAATGAAAAAGTCTGCAATGCTTTTGTTGTCTTTCTATTAGAGTATTATTTAATTTGCAACTATTCATCTGATATATAATTCGTGTTTTAAATTTAATAGAAACGTTACTAATTTTTATTTAAATTAGTAACCTCCGATTTGTAATTTGATACGAGACATCTATTTATTAGATTATTATCCTTGGCATGTGGTCCTACAATGGACGCCTTTAGATTTTTTCTTATATTTTAAATACATTTTATTAGCCAATATTCAAAATAATTTTCAATTTATTATAGTAATAATCCATATCAAATTGTTTAATTTAATCTAAATAAAGCACACAGCTTCAGGGCTGTAACCAAATATAGTCAAAATTTTAAAATAGAATTTATGTATGTTTCTAATTGATACTACGATTTAAAAAATTTCCAATTATGTAAGCTTGTACATTTCAAAAGTAAAAATAAAGATAAATTGGATAATATATTTTAGCTTTCTGAAGAGTTTATTGCAAATATGCAAAAATGTAAGTGGTCTAATAATACAATGATTTAACGACCAGTTTGCATAAAGCACAAATAAATCTGACTGTAAGAAAATTATGTAATCAGTGTTTATATAGCCAATTCTGTATCGGCAAGAGTAGAAACGGGAATTACAAATTACAACAGTGTTTTTAAAATTTTATTTTACGCGAACTTATAAAATAATAAAGGCAATAAACATTTTATACAAATAAAAAATAAAACTGGAAAATGTACACCATAAAACGTAAAGAAATATGACTCTAGCAAGCCTACTATAATAGTTCTCACCCTTAAAGATGTTGCGTGTTTTACCATACAAAAATCAGATCAGTGGAATGACTTTTTTTCTTTCGTCCATAATCATATCTCATTAGATTTCGATTTGACATAGGGGACCACCAACAAAGGTCCCATCTCACATAGATGTGGTAGTACAAGTTATTCCTAATTATAAACATTTAGGTGAATTAATTAGTCGCGGTTGTACTAGTCGTTGTGTATTTATAGTGCCTCATTTTATAAGTGTGGAACAAATTAATGATTTATATTTCTTTTTTCTTTTATACACACTTTTATATAATATTAGGCGTGTTTGTTGTTGGTTTTTATTAGAATCACATGTTTAAAAAACCGGAATAGATCCTAATCGTTGAATTTATATTTCTCATGATATAAAATTTTTTGTGTGTTTTCTAAAAAAATATATTAATGAATACAACTAAATAATAAATAAAGTTTATTAATTAGAATTTTTTTATATTAATAATTAAATTTAAATTTAAAGTATTCCATTAATGTGAACCTTGAAATGTAATAAAATTAAGAACAGAAGCGTTTGTGTCAACTGGAATACGCGTTTGGAAGCCGAAAGAGGCGATTTAGCTACAATCACGTGTACCTTAATTAAAGCATAAAAATTATTTATTAAATATTCAGAGACTCTATAAAGCCGCACACGAGTAGAAAAATTGAAAAAAATTATAATACCCATACTGTTTATGTGCATACTGTTACATTTAATTAAAACGTTCCCAGCACTAGTAATTTATTAATTATAAAAGTACAACCCTCTCATTTTTTGCATTATGCTTCAAAGATTTATCCTTAAGCATAATTACTAGATATTAAGAAATTCGTTCTGCAATATTCTTTACTGCTACGCTTTTTCTAACTATCAATAAAAAAGAGCAAATTTTTTTGGCTTCCGAAAATGTCTATTATTATCCCCCAAATAGTAATTTTACAGGAGTATAAAAAGGGACTACTTCCAATTACACTGGTGCTCTAATTAAATTCTAATTGTAGAGGTTAAATCGGGTATGTGGTCATAGACTAATTAAATGTTATATCTACAGAGTGTTTGTAGAAGTTAAACAATATTAAATATGTCTTTGTTCTTCATTTCCAGGGAAGAAGAAACTTACAATTATTTTGTTCTTGATTTGTGTTAAAATCCAATTTCACTTCAATTACATAACCGATTAATTAAAACATTTTGAATTTTTAAATCAAAATCTATAATATTATAAAAAATGATTCACCTAATATACTGTAAGAACTTATTGATGATTTTACTTCAAGACTACCTTTAATTAATCACTAATCCAGGAAGTTTAAATATGTTTTTGCATTTAAGTAGTTTAATTCAACAAAATTCAAAAAAGGAGGTGTTCGTTCTCTACTAAGATTATTGCATGCATAGGGGAAAATGCTAAATCAGTCTTCACAAATTTATCTTAATTATTTTACGATTACCACTACAACGTGTTATTTAATTTAAACGAATTAAAAGTAAATTTAGTTGATTCTTACTTCTTCAAAAATCTGTATAAATTTAGTTTTATAATGCGATAAATTAAAGAAAAGAAATAATTATAACAGTACATTTCAAGAATTGTGGAAATGTAGGGTAGAGTAGGGCAAGTTCGGACATGGGGCATCTCTGGACATTTTAAATTTACCGCACTCCGAAAGACGTAGAAACTTACTATCTATGATGTGATAAATTACAGGAGATAAACGAAGTTTTAAGTGAAAGTGTTTAGTGTTTTCCGAGATATTCTACAAAAATTAAAATCGACCGCTAAAGTAAGTGTGTGCCTTTCTAAGTCTATACACTTTTTGATAACGTACTATTATATATTTTAAGTGATGCATGTGAAACAGTAGATCTTCGTGTGCTTCCTAACCTAAATCTTGTTAAACGTGAATATTTCAAAATATCAATTAGATTGCCTGGAATAGATTTTGAGCGAGTGGGGCAGCTTCGAACAGTGAAAGTACTTTCGGACAGTGTCCGGATCTGCTCCGCATGTATACTTCTTAAATAACTATTGCTTCTCTCATTAAATGACGATTTGATGTTCTCAGAATAATTAGAAAATACATTAAAAAGAAAAATGATATTGGTATCTCTGAAGAAACGATAAAAGATATCGACTCTACATGATAAAGTAAAAAAAAAACAACTAAACAGCAGGAAGCTCTATCTGACTCTGGAAACGAGAACTCTAAAGAGGAATCGTATGGTTAATCAAAATATGTCACACTGTAAGTATTTTCAAATAAAGAAAACAGAATTGGAAATGAACCTCAAAAATCACCCAAATTTTTGTATGGTCTAACATACGAGTATGTCTACGCATAAATTGGCTTACAAATACGCAACCAAGTTACAAAAGAAATCTCCTGTGCAACAGTACGTAGATCAAATGGCAGGTATTGAATGGATGAGGTCATTCATGAAACGGCACCTAAAACTGTCTCTTCGAAAGGCTGAGGGCATCTGCGTTTAACAAACATAATGTTGACGTATTTTTCAATAATTATGCTGAAGTGCAAGCTAAGTATAAATTCGAACCCAGTTGCATTTGGAACACTGATGAGACCGGTATATCTACTGCACTTTAGGCTGCTACAGTGATTGCTGAAACTGGAAAGAGAGTAGTTTGCCAATATGTTTCTGGGTAAAGAGGTTCAACGGTTACGTTCTGTGCCATAGTTTCAGCTGCTCTAGGTACGAAAGAAAGATCACTTTTTACATGGTTCAGTTCCACGGTGAATAGGTTATGGTACAAAATCGGGATGGATGACCATCAAAATATTTGTAAAATTATTGAAACACATACATATCCACACGAAAAGTTTTCCAACATGTCCAATACTCTTATTATTAGATAACTATAAAACACCTGTGTCAATTGATGCTATTGACTATTATTTCCGCCTCATTGGACGCATAAGATACAACCCTTAGATAAGGCTGTTTATGGACCATTTAAGCAAAAATGCACAATATCCTTTAACGATTATGTGTTGAGCGACTCAAGAAAGCCAATAACTATTTATGACATTGCCAAGCTAACATATGAACCTTTTCTGCAAAGTTTTACGCCTAAAAATATCATAAGTGGTTTTTTAAGCACGGGATCGTGGCCCATAAATCGATTGATTTTTACTGATGAAAATTTTCTTGGAGCATACGCCACAGACGGTCCAGATTCTGAAATTAAAGCTGACCTATCACCCAACATGTCTCTTATTACCGTTGAAGATAAGACTCTGGATCCAAGTCCTAATCATACTAATAATTCCGTCCACAATGATATCAAAGTCGGTGAAGCATTTACCTCTAAAATGGAAAATCCTTCACCTACAATTTATGAAGATAAAGATAATATAAGGCCAATGATGCGACCAATATTAAATGAAATTATAGATTCCGCTACAAGAACACCCATTAACATCATTTCGGTGCAAATCATCAAACCTGCAGGTGCAAAACCTATTCCAAAGGCAGGTGCTAGGAAAACTAATAGAAAATCTGGGTTGGACAAGTTGAGAGTGTATACAAGTTCTCTTGAGAGAGCCAAAGTTGAAGAATTAGAAAAGAGCATGAAACTGAAGTTGGAAAAAACGGATACTAAGCATAAACAACGACAATGAAACCTGATTCTAAAATAATAAAAAAATTTACCAAAATGCGAAAAGGGACAAAACATAGCGGCATCTATTCACCCGACTCAGAATCAGAGTTATTCGAGAATATGACTAAGAAAATGAAATATTAAGATTATTTTTCCGATTCTGACATTAACATGGAATCTGACTACGATGATCAGAAAAAAACTTTTAGGTAATTTAATGTTGCCGGTATTCGTTCTAATTTAACTCAGTTTTATCTTTTTAGATGCCGAACAAATCGTCTGCGTTGTTATGTTGGTAAGATTTCCCAAAACGAAAAACGTAGGCCAAGTGATAAGATTTGCTGATTATAACAAATACGAAGTGTAGTTTTTAGGCACAACAAAATGGATTTCATTTTCGTCCAGTTGACGACGTATCTATTATATCTAGAAATGATATCAACTCAAAATTACCAAAACAACTTCTATTAAAGGAACTTTGCGATTAGCGAGTTTCTTTAAATTCTCTGTTAATGTTTACACTTTAAATATTTATTAAAACATATTTTTAAGTTATTTCACTTTTTTAATGTGTGTGTTCGAACGTACCCCGTGGGTGTCCAGAAGTGCCCCACCCCTGGGGTACCTTCGGACAAACGCAACATTTTTCTTTGTAGTTATTTATAATTAAAGGGTTGATCATCCTTGCAAGTAGACATAAAAGCGAGTTACTTAATATTCTGAAAAATCTGTTGATCTATGTTTAAATGATTTTATTCTTCAAATTCTGTTAATACGTAGCTTAGCTTGACCAAATCCGTCTGAACCTGCTCCACTATAGCCTAAATCTAATGCTTTGTATTAGATATTTTAGAATAAACAAACTACATCTACCAAAGTAGTGTGATGTTGTACCGGCCAGGACAGCAGTTTCACAATCCTGTTAAGCCAAGATTAAGACTTGGGCAGCGAATGTATTAGCGTGCAAAATCCAATATATGATTAATACTGATTTATTGAAATCATAGGATTAAATATTACAACAATAAAGAAAAACAAAGAGATTTGTAAGTTTATATAAATTGAGCAGCATATTGACATGTTTTCTTGTAATAGTAGGGGAAAGTGTTGTACCTTGAAACACTCATTATAGTTCAACTGGTGCTGTGATCTATTGGATGATTTTGCTGTTTAGTGATAATTTCAAGTATGGCTGTCGTTATTAGTCTAATTTCCTGACTACCATTTGGGTATTTCGTATTGTTTTGACAAGGTTGACAAGTGTCTTGCAAATTACCAAACCATCGTATTTGTTCTACGGCCGGCCGTGCAGTCAAGGCAAGTAAACTTTTTTGTTTCTGTTGTTTAGTGGCTTTACCAAGTTGTTTTTTAGTAATTATTCTGTAATGCTTAAACATAAGATATTTCCGTTTGACCAAAGTGGCGTCGCTCGTTGTACTTTGAAACACAAAGGGTTGTGTACCTTAGAACACGAGTAAAAATGGCTTTGAAATCTTACGTTCTGATCTGGTTTTTTGGTGTCCATTATTCAGTGTTAAGCCAAAGAATGTTTCAGAGTAATTAGTTACCTACTTTTTATATTTTTTTACAGACACAATGCCAAGGAGCAAAGAGTGAATCAAGCAACCTCCTGTTAACATCGATAATCTGAATGAAAGGTGTTATGGCTGTTGCTGGTACTCCTGACGATGGTAAGAATGTATGCCTGAGAGAAACCGTAAAGGTTTACTATATACCAATTCCTCCATGTCCGAGCGTAACGTGAAAGCCAAAAGAGTGAGTTCACTTACAAAAACAATTCAGACGTGAAAAAAGTGTTTTCCAATAAAAAAGAGGACTCTATAGTAACCTATATCACGACAGTTGTCAAGATGCATTATGGGTTGCCAAAAAAAGGTGTAAGAAAATTGGCTTTCACCTATGCAGATACAAAATGGAAAAAAGATGCCTCCCTGATTGGCATTCTGAAAAGCTTGCTGGCGAAGAATGGATGAGCCACTTCATAAAAAGGCACAAGGAACAACTGTCAATTAGAAAACCAGAAACCACTAGCCTAATACGTTTTCTGTTTTTAATAAATTAAACGTCGAAAGATTTGTTTAAATTTGGTTGTCCATAGCCGTTTTGAACTTATTTTACCGGAGCGAATATGGAATAATAATGAGAGTGGGTGTACCGCTTTTCAAGTCCAACCAAACATTGTTGCACCTAAAGACTTAAAACAGTTAGTGACTGTTATTGGTGTAATTAGTGAGATAGGAAATCACATCCCTCCTATGATGATATTCCTCAGAGTTAATTATAAAGAATATACAGGGTGAGTTTTTTCCGATGCTTAGTATGGGGACCTCAGAGACTAGCAGAGATAGAGAGATGATTAAATGGGGAAAGAATCGCAGTTTTACGAGCTCAATTTAATGAGCTTTTTGTTTTTTTGGAAAAAATGCATGGCTAACTAGATATCTCGCAAAAATAATTTTTTTGTTATTTCGTTTCGTGCCTATAGCTCTGGTATTATTGATTTTAGAAAAAATATGTAAATGAAAAAGTTGTAGGTAATTATGTGCTTAATAATACAGTCTAACCGAAGTTTTTATTTCAGCTGTAATTTTTGAGTTATGACACAAGCTTGTGTTTTTTTTAATGGAAACCATAGTCGGCCATGAATTTATAAAAAAGGCCTTTTTTCAACGATTCTAACGATATACAACTTGACATGGATATTTTTATAAATAAATTAATTATGGCTTTGTTTTTCTTTTCATTTTCGAACTGTTCAAGTAGTAGGCTATGGAAACAATTGATAGATGCGCGCATCGCGTCTAATAATAAAATTCAAATTAGTTATTAAAATTTTTATTTTAATTTCGAAATTATAAACATAATTATTTTAAATAAAAATAATTTCTGAGAAACTAATCAACAGAGAATGACAAACGACAAATTAAAAAACAATAAAGGAAATTAGAATATAAAGCAGTACCAAAACAATGTAATTAAAGTAAGTAAAGTATTTAAGACTAAACATGTTCAAAAGGTCCAACATTATGATTAATGCACAAGTTACACCTTTTTAAAACCGAATTTGTTGCTTTTCTAACGGAACGTACATCAATATTAGCACGCTTTTCTTGATTAGAGAAATTCATATTGATAATTTACGAAACCAAAATCAACATTAATTAGAAACTAAATTATTTGCACCTATCAATAGGTAATTGTCGTTTGCATCTGTTAATTGTTTCCATAGCATACTATGTTAACAGTATTTTTAGTTTTTAGTTACACCTATGAGTGAAGTACCTATCTTTATCTAAATTTGCTTTGTTCACTTACCTTAAATACTTTACTTACTTCAATTACGTTGTTTTGGTACTACTTTATTTATATCCTAATTTTTTTTATTGTTTCTTAATTTATCGTTTGTCATTCTCTGTTTATTAGTTTCTCAGACATATTTTTATTTAAAATTGTAACTCCAACGGAATAAACATTTCACACCAAAATAATTATATTTATAATTTAGAAATTAAAAGAAAAATCTTAATAACTAACTTAAATTTTATTATTAAACGCGATGCACATCTATCAATTGTTTCCATAGCGTACTACTTCAACAGTTCGAAAATGAAAGAAAGGAAAGGCCCTAATTTATTTATTTATAAAACTAACTATGTCAAGTGGTATATCGTTAGAATCGTTGAAAAAGGGCCTTTTTTATAAAGTCATGGCCGACTATGGTTTCCATTAGAAAAAACACAAGCTTGTTTCATAACTCAAAAATTATAGCTTAAATGAAAACTTACGTTAGACTGTATTATTAAGCACATAATTAACTACAACTTTTTACTTTATACATTTTTTCTAAAGTCAATAATACAAAATAACAAAAAAATTATTTTTGTGAGATATCTAGTTAGCCATGCATTTTTCCTAAAAAACAAGAAGCTCATTAAATTAAGCTCATAAAACTGCAATTCTTTCTCCATTTAATAGTCTCTCTATCTCCGCTAGTTTTCGAAATCCCCATACTTAACATCGGAAAAAACTCACCCTGTATATGTTGCATTCGTAAAATTCATGGCTCATTTTAATAAACACGTCAAACCATCGTTTGACATACCCGTTTTTCTTCTCATTGACAACAGTGGGACAGATTTTTTGGTAGAGGTAGTCGAAATGGCGTCAGTAAATGGAGTAAAAATAATATTTCCGCCTTATACGACTCAACGACTTTGGACACAACTGTTTATGGACCATTTAAAACTTTTTACAATTACTATAAGCGACATTTGTAGCGAATTTAGACGGGGAGGAATATTCCCTTTGAATACTTTGGTCACGGACGGTCCAAATTCCGAGAAACCTGCTTTTGAAACATTTTCAGCTCTGGTTAACTCGGGTCCAGAGACGTACTCAACTCCTGGGCCACATACGGTTGGTAATTTTTAAGATAGTGATTCACAAAAATCACTACACCTAAAGAGATACGTCCTTATCCTAAGGCTGAAACGAGAAAGGACAGAAAAGGAAGGTGAACAGCACAAAAACATCAACTTAGATGCAAAAACCAAAAGCCTAAAAAACAAACAACAAAAACCCTGCAAGAAGAAAAAAGTTTTTAGAGGTTTGTTTGACAGCAGTGATGATGATATGGAGGGTAAAACTGCATAAGATCTATTACTGTCAACGTCTAGCGATGGTTGATAGACAGTGCCACGTGCATATCGGCACAACAGGAGTGCGAATCTAAAGATGAATTCTTATCGGAAGAAATAAAAATAACCTAAATAAATTAACAGCTAATTGTACTAAATTCTAAGTGCTTATTGGTATAATGCAAGTGACTTTGTTACAACACCCAGAAATCTAAACATGCGTCTTTTGAACTGAAAAAAGTGACTGTAATTGTAGTAACTTAAAAAAAATTGGACTGCTCGAATTAATGTTTACATTTTGTAAAAGTGTTGTAAGCAACCTGTCTTTGATTTAGTGACAAACGATTGCCAGGAAGGAATAAGACTTGCAATAATTGAAGATAACGAAGATAACAAGCTTTTTTGATATTTTCACAAATAACGATATCGTCTTCCGTCTATAGCTAGTTGAAACATCTTATCTTGATTTTCTTTAAAAGTGGGCAAAATAGCACCTTGCACCCGGGTTTTCAACTATCTTTGCACAACCCTGGTAGCAACTCCCTTATTATACTTAACATAATTAGTGGCACAATTTTGGACTACTTATATTCCTACATCAAAGCTTAAACGCATTTAAGCATAGGATTTCCATGGTTATTAAATACTTGCAGCATTTAACATGACTATAGGTAAGGGAGCAGATGTTGATTTCCAAATGCAACTGCATTAATTCATTTGTACCAAAGTTTGCGAAAAATAAATTGCAAAATTGTTTTACTAATAGCGTAATGACAAATTCTAGTTATCTCGAATGAAGTTTCTAGATTATGCGATGGGCCAAAATTTTCCGAACGTTAGACGAAGAATTGCCGATGTTAGAGTGAAAACGTAAGACACCCTTACTGTTGATGGAATTCATTGCAATTTAATTTAAATTTTCTATTTCATAGTTATTCATTGATGTTTTGTTATAGTTATGTAGATACATTATTGTATGCGGCTTTCTTATATATTTTTTTGGGTATCTCATTACATTCATAAAAGAAGCACACATGCGACAGTAAAATTATAAGATAGCTAGATAGATGATTGGGCACTAATTTCTTTTTATTTCTATCACTGCAGTGGATTATAGTAATTGCATGTTCTCATTTACGTATGCCTCCAGAAATGTTTCTTATTAATTTATCATTCACTTCTTTCATTTGTTGTTAGCCTAATGCCACATTTACCCACACCTTATACTTAATATAATAGATCGGTAGCAAAAAATATAACTCTTTTAGATAACCCTATTAAATTATGAAATACTCTTGAGTGTTGCATCTTCAAGACCTTTCTAAACATAAACCGTTTATGACAAACATTAAAAAGTATAACAATAAATAAAAATAAATGAACAAAATCCTATCAAAAGCACGCTAATTAGTAGTCGATTAATTTATCACGTCTTGATAGTCATTAAAAAGATAAGCACAACTGTAAAAATTCTTCCGAATTATTTTAGTGCATCTGCAAAGGCGCCTTTTTAAGTCAAGTCTGCACGTACCGTTAATAATAATGGTGCACCTGCTATTATAAAAAATATATTCGCTCGTGGACAAACCAGTGCAAAAACTTTTCTTTTTTCTGATTTTAATAACTTGTTAAAGTTGCAAAATGAAATTAAATTATAGATGCTTCCGTAAAATCTCTTTGATAATAATAATTTGATAGTAAAAACAATATCCTATTCTGCCTTTTTGTTTAAATTTTAACGTCTTCATAATCTTTTAGGGTAAGATGCAGGACTTTTAATTGCTTCGATAAAAATATAGGACTCGTGCTTGTGAACCAATGAAACAACAAGGAAAAGGACATCTGTTCAAAAAATACACCTGCTCTTCAATGATCTCTATTTCTTTTCTTACCCTTCAAAATTATTACCAATCGAAATTCTAAATACTTTTATAATTACTTCTTCAGGGAGTATAGAAATCTTGATATAATATAAGGAAACTTTTTTGCCCTGAGCTGCAAATATTTAAAATTCTATACTTGTCTTTAAAATGAAATTAAAAATTATTAAGAGTTTTTGTAAAAAATTTCTAAAACTGTACAAAAAAAGGTTACTATTGAGAAAAATCCACAAAATGGAATTTTTACTACTTTTAGTAGAACGTGCCGATCATCATCAATGAAATTTAATTAAAAGGAATGCCTTGAAACTTACTACAAAGGTTCACAAAGCTCTGAATTAAAATTTTTGTGGAACGTTAAAATTTTTTGTGTGAATATAAACAAAGCGCCTTTGAATTGAAATACAGATCCTGGTGCTTAAGGCAAAATGCTAACTATAGTTTTTTTATAGTTCCAGTTAAAATTTTATACAGAATATCTAGTGTCTTACAAAAATATTAAATGCTATTTCCTGGAATTTAAATTAATTCGACCGAAATTTTAATTGGAATCAATATTTTCTTAGAAAAAGTGAAAACTGCGCCATCTTTAAAAAAGCGCACGTTTTAGTTGGTTAATTAAAAATTAAATTCTGGTAGGTCTAAGTTATGACCATATAAAATTTTAATTGAAATATAATTAGTGTGCTTTATGTTGTTTATTCGCGTGCGTTTTTAAGTATCGTACTATAAAGGGCGCCTTCTTAAGGCTTTTATAGCATAAAAGTTAGAAGTATTTGTTAATGCATGCTGAGACATCAATGCTCTGTAAAAGTTACGAATATTATCTACTATCTTGCAGAAGTTTGAGAAGTCCTATATAAAACCTGCTACATAAGTTTAAAGTTATAAAATCACTACATAACCCTGTAAATGCCAGTCTAAGCTGCAAGAAGTTTTTCATTTTATTAAATACAAAATCGAAACCGACAAGATTTGCAAGTTATAGTTCAGAGATTGTAACTGGTAATAGGGAAATTCTGTTTTAGAAATCATTTTGACAAAGCGTAGCGAATATATGGTACATGAAAGAATCAGTTACATTATTTAGTTAATATAGTTGAGGAAAGCCTGATGAGTTCAGCATCTAAGAAAGTTTTCCTAAAGTATTACTGAAGTACGTTATAGTTTTATCTACAGAATAGAAAAAAGATCTCAATAGTAGCTCACAGCAGGTGGTTCGTTTGAAAGTGAAACTCGATCTGTAAGTAAGTTAACAGAGAGATAAGCCCGATCTGTTTCTTGCTGTATGTAGCTATTGCAGGAAAGCCAACTGAAGGAAAAACTAAAAAATGTGACGGTGTGAATGCTCCGTTCAAAGCGAAGCTCAATCGATTTTTGAGCATAATGTTCTGGAGTAGATTAATAGAAGGATAAGCCCATTTTCTTCGTTTGTAGCTTCTTCGAATTGCTTACTGGAAGGCGAATCTCAAATCTAGATCTGTATATGCACATAGTTCTCTCAGGACATACAGTGGCAAGATAAACCTGATCCGTTTCCGTGCATAGCCTTCTCTAAAACGTCAACAGATGGCAAATTCCGACGGTAACTACCACACTTTCTGGATGTAGTGTTTTTGATGCAGTTAATGGTGTCCTTGAAAAAATTTCTTATATGTTGCAGTCTTGATATTCTCACACTAGGTACATCTCAAATATTTCATTTCAACAGCATTTTATTGGCGTTTCATATCTGCGTTTATTGTCCATATTTCAGATCCATACACGACAGCTGACTCCACAATTGTCTTACCTATAAGTATAGGGTTGGGTTGTAATGGTTTTATCTCACCATATAGGGTTGAGGCATCCTATAATCATTCTGCCTTCTTGTAGGTGGTGTTTAACCTCCCTTTCTCCAATACTATGCCTGTCGATCAAAACATCAAGATATTTAAATTTGTTCACCTGCTTGACCACCATGTTGTCATCGATTAACACAAACTTGTGTCGCTATTAATGACCAGATATTCTGTTTTATTTAAGTTAACTTGCAAACTTCATTCTTTGTATTCATCGTATAGCTTTCTGATTATAAATTCTAAGTCTAAGGAGCCTTGAGTCATGACCACCTGATCATCTGCAAAGTTTAACGTATACAGTCGGTCTTCTATTAGTATTCCCATACCTTTACAGTTTCCTTTTCATTTGCTCAATACAACTTTGATATACAGGTTGAACAGTAATGGGGACTCTTTTCAGAAGATTAATTAAGAGTTTATCTCGATACATTTCCGTGCACAGCTTTTTCTAGAAACTGAATCAAGAGAATAGTTTGACAGTCTGACAGCCCAATCAATTTCTGCGTGTAGTTTTCTTAAATAAATCAGTGAAAGAATAGATCCAATTTTATTCGTCCTTAGGCTTCTCTAGAGAATCAATAGAAGTTCGAACTGTTTATGCACATAGTACTCTAGCAAAAACTAGTGAACGCCAACAGAGGACGAATTCCAACCGCAATCTACAGCAGCTTCTGAATCTAATTTCCTTGATAAACTTAATAGTAGTTTAAGCCCAATGCGTTTCCTTGTATAGTTTCTGCCTGTTTGAAGCTGGAGTTTGATCAGTTTCTTTGCAGATGTTAATTCAGAGCTTATCCTGAGCTGTTTCCACACATAGCGTTCTCAAAAAGTCAATTACAAAAATATCTGACAGTGTGCTTTGGTTTCCTTGAATAGATCAGTGGAAGCATAAGTCCGATTTTCTTCGTTTGTAAACTCTTGGAGAAATGTGATCTGATTGTTCAAGTTCTCTTGAGGAAATTATGTATAGAAGTATCTGTGTAAACAGAAGGAAGTTAATAAATCTTTATCAATTAACCGGCAACTAGAATGTAGGTACAATTATCAGCTGCAGTGGCATTAAAAAAAGAAATCCTAAGCAGGTTAGTCCTTTAGTCTGCTTTTTTGCTGTAGCAACTTAAAGAATAGACATCGAGTACAAGTAAAAGCATGTTTGCAGGGAAAGTGGTACAATAGACATAATTACACAAAAACTTCGATGTATCTAAAATGCATTTGGCAGGGTTCGAAGTAAAAAGATCCGGTACGACTTCTGGTTGTTGAATTACGTTGCTAGATATACTGGTAAATCACTTAAAAGATGAGTGTCTGAGGTTTCATATTTGCGTCGTGTCATTGAGTACAAAAACGGAATCAACTAAATATTGCTCTGTACTGTGTTAAGGCGTAACTAAACAACCACCTATGTCCTTCCAACCCGGCCAGTAACTTTTAGACGCGCGAGGCTTTCTAAACATTATGTCTATTGTATCACTTTTACCACAGATACTAATCTTTCTTGTACTCGATGACGTAGAGTAAACTACCGTCGCCGCGCCGTCTGTATTACTTACGCAGAGTGTAATCGAAACAGTTGCAGTCAGTCAAAGACATGTTTGGAGACTTCTGGAATTTCTTTAATCGTTCTGTTGTCAGATCAAGAAATAAAACTGTTGTCCTAAGTTCAAGTATTCACCCATTTCTTTGTTACTGTGTTGACTACGTTTTAGAAAGTGTCTGTTTTTGTTTGTTTTGACCAGTACTTCCTTCTACGGTATGTACAGAGCAGGAGCATTGATCAACATGTGTATGTATTTAGCTTTTGTAGCAAGTAAATGGAAAAAGCTTGTCCGTGTTTTACTCATCTAAGGATAATTGAAGGCGAAGCCCTACTTCGTGCCACCACAAGTGACCTATGAGAAAACGTAGCCCTACCAGCGAATGTACGCATTTAGCTTTCTTAAGAAAGTTATTTGAGGGTAAACCTCGAACTTAAGCCGTCGCCGTAAGCATACTTTAATTTAGCTTTCAGAAGCTTGAATCGTTTACCTTTTGATAGCTTTATTTACAAGATGACAGCTACAGATACAGTTGTAATAACAATCATTACTGTGGTGTTTTGACAGGAATATAGTTATCAAGAGGTAAGATTCAAACCTGCTCTTAGGTGGTTAATGAAGTGTTAAGATTGTGCTTTCAGGACGTGACCTGGCTCATGTTGCCAATCAGCTGCTTTAGAAAGTCAATGAAAACAAAATCCAACCCAGAGTCACTGAAGCAGAATCTTGGAAAGGTGCACCCCGACCCATGTTCGTATTTGGCTTTCTTAAGAAAGTTAATTGAGGACAAAACCTGACCCTTCTTTGTATTTAGCTTTTTTGGAAGGCTCATGGGGGGCAGTTAAACACGTCCGACCAGTCTCGTTATTAACTCTTTGAGAAAATTAATGCAGGAAAAAACCGAACCGTTTTCAAACAAAGAGAATCTTGATCGATCTATAATTTCTTTCGCAAAAGAAAATGTTGCGATTCTTCTAAAACTTCAATATGCTCCATGTACTTTAATTATTTATTTGTGCATTTGTCATGTTGGCAAAAATAGCTGTATATAATTCCCTAACACCAACGCACGTATTTCATTTCAAAAGTGAAACAGACTGGTTTCTTTTTTTATGGCGCGTAAAATAAGTCGATTAGTTGCTTACTAGCTTCATACAAAACTGAAAATGTATTGTCCATGCAACAGTAACGTCTGGTTTTTCTAACAAATCTTAAGCTTGACTTAAGATACGAAACTTAGCCAAACACGCCATACTAATTTTTGAGTTTTGACAAATATTTTACTTGCAGGGGCTTTGTTAAAAATGATGATTTTTTAAAGAAACAATGAGATGCAAATAAAACAACGTTGCAAAATAAATTCTGTTTAACTAAGACGAGTCTTGCTCTCATCTACTTATTTTCCAGTTTAATTTAGTATCAGTAATGTACCAGACGTTGGTCTTTGCTCCTCTGTGTCCATGTTCTTTACTTTCTTTTGGATTGTCTACCTTCATTCCCTTATTCACGGAATCTACTCTATATCTAACAGATTTTAGGCACCCGGCGTAACACCCTCGTTTCCAAGCACTTCCCGGCTGACATCAAAGCCCTGAAAACATTAGACTACTGCAATCGGGTGTACCAATACTTCTTTGTTGTCCTTGAATTACGCTTACCAAACGCCTATAGGAGCATTGGAATTAATGTATCTTTTCAAAACCATGGCCTCACTCTATCGACTACCAGCTAGATTTATCTCCACAGTGCGTGCGTGAAGGCGCGGGCCATCTGTACACGTGTCATCACAATCTGACAATTTTTTTTGTAACAACACAGTAGATAACGTTCTGTATCAGTTCAACAGAGTCGAAATTATTGTCACAAGAAGCAGTTATGACGTTTTAGAGCAGTACGAGAGAGGCTGCAAAAACCTTTAGAAAATACAACAAAAATAGTTGAAAAATCGAAAGTTCCCTTAAGATTTATACATTTTTGTATACGCTCAAACCAATTGATAAAGCATTCTTTCCACTTAAAAAGAGGTGTTGCTAAAACATGCTCTTTATATGCCTCAGCAGCTTCTACAGGAATAGAAGAACGCTGTTTGTTTTTGCTTTGAGGATATAAGAAAAAGTCATTTGGTCATATTGGGCAATAAGACATTAATTAGACGTTTTACTGCTTTAAATATTCAACTGTTGGAGCTGCTTTATGAGGACTTGCGCTGTCCTGATAGAATGATTCTTCTTTTCACGTTATTTCGGCTTAAGTTCTGAGATGACTTGTGTGAAACAAATTGCAGCATACTATTCCGTATTTACAGTCCTTCAAGAACGAACAACTTTTGCTGCTTTTGGTTCATTTTAAAACACGTTTGACGTTTAGTTTCAGGTTTGAATCCAAGTTTTATCACCTGTAACAATGTCGTAAACCAGATTTGACGATCTTCGATTGAACTTTTTCGACATTTCTGTACATCAATCAAAACAACTCCTTTTTCGAGCATTACTCAAATTGTGGAGAATCCATCGAGCACAAAGCTTTTTAACATTTAAATGTTCATGCAATATTGTATGTATTTGAGTTATGTCGATGCCAAGGGATGACTTAATTTCACGGTATAACACATGACGATCCATCTCAATCACCTCACGTAGAGCATTGATGTTTTTCTTGCAACAACAGATTTTAATGGACGTTCTTCACGAGACTCATCTCTTAGAGTGGCACGGCCACGACTGAATTCTGCAAACCGCTGATAAACTGTTGCATTAAAAGATGCTTCATCCGCAAAAGCGTTTCTTAAAGCCATTCAATAGATTGTTTAGAAGTTAGGCCACATTTAAAATCATAAACACGCTGACAATGCAGGCATTATTATAACAGAACTAAATGACTCATTTTTATTGCGCCATCTTTAATTTACTATTGCGTCATATTTCAAAGTTGATTTTTTCGAGAACGGTTTAAGATTTCGAAATGCAATTTTTATATTTGTAATCAGCGTAAAGTTTTACGTCTAAATCGTACACCACATGTGAGGTAGAGCGGTCCACAGACAGACAAATAATAACCGAACGCTTTAATTTGGTTGAAGAAGAATTGTCTCATTTGCACTGGCAAGATTCAATCCAATGCAGTAAGATCTCGAATTCTAGAGACCACAAGTTTTCGTAAATACCAGTTTCAAATGTCTAAAATATTGGCTCCCGAATCTTTTTTATAATAGATGCGTACTATACTAGGAATATTTCGCCAAGGAGAAGTAACAGGTGCAAATATTAGTTCAAATGGCATGATGGTAACTGAAGTTGTGCTTTTATCACATCTAGGGCCGATTACAGAAAGCAAAATTAAACAAATGATCAAGTTAATTCCACGATTAACCAATTACATGTTATAAAATTGGAATGTCATTTTAAAATGATGGGATTAACTTGATCACTTGATTTAATCCTGCTTTTTGCTACCGGCCACTAGTGTTTTCTTACCTTCTTAGCAAAAGCCAGCTATTATTATAGTGTCCTACACTTTTCAACATTTGTTAAGAATTAAGATTTGTAAGAACATTAGGAATGTGACGTCATGCCGCAGACCTTCACAGAAAAACGGTCTCGCCCTTTATCAGTAAAGCCTTTTAAACGTACGTTAATATTTCTTTGACAATATCTTAAACGTTCACACAAAAATTTTCATAAAAAAGAATATCGCTTTTGACAATGATCTAATTCTTTTTAAACTACCTGTAATTTTTCTTTGAACACAACCAAGAACAAAGTTGCCAGACTTAGTTAGTCTGGAACCTCGTGATGGCGAGATCAACTTTTTGCTTGTTTCGAGTGGACTTATTGATATTTCTGTTTCTTGTGGTACAGCTTCTTATGAACTGCCCTGTTACTTCAACTTCTGATGAGCTGTCTTGATGTGTCCTTCAGGGGACTGATTACTAATAACCCTGTGGCTGATTGGGTACGTAGGCCATGGTGTGTCCTTCAGAGAACTCGTTAATAATCCTGTGGTGGATTGGCTGCTTGAGCCATGATGTGTCCTTTAGTGCACTCGTTAATAATAATCCTGTGGCGGATTGGCTGCTTGGGCCATGATGTCTCCTTCAGTGGACTTGCTTATAATAATCCTGTAACGAATTTCCTCAATATGCCATGATGCTTGTGCAGTCAACTCATAAAGTAATGTCGCAAAATAATTTACATTCTGGTATTCAGTGTCTTAATTAGTGAAAATCTTTGCAATTCATAAACACTAACTTAATAAATTAATCTTGGTTAACCGATTACTATCTATGAAATGCAAGATGTGCCATTAAATGCGAAGTTAAACGGTAAAATGTAAAACATTTAACGACATTACTTTATGAGTTGACTGTACAAAAAGGATAGCGGATTCATATCCAATGATGCCTTTTTTAGTCCTGGGCCAAACTGGTACTAGGGTTTATTCATGTTTTGTAGTACAGTACGGTACAGTACAGATGAGCTGCCCTGTTTACACGGATGACTGGCTTCTTCTTCTATCCTCGTAGTGAACGTCTAAATTAATAATTTGTGTGAACCCTTGGGCGAATTCTTCCCTCGTCGAGGTCGAGGGTTTGTGAGCTCTTGTTTCTTGTCTGTCGTTGGTTGTTGTGGGTCTTCGGTTATGGTATTGTCTTCAGTAGCAAGGCAGAGGGGCGTAAATCCTCGGCGTTATTGGGATGACTTGTCACAAGAAGACAGAAGACGAGATCGCTGCATCGTGTTGATCCTACAAGTGGCCATGTAATTCATTTTGTTGGTGTGAAAACAATTGGTCTGCACCTGTATGCTGATCTGTTGTGTTGGTGGGAGCTTTTTGTCTTCTGGCATGGTAGGTAGGTTGTGTTGTGAATGCCGACTCAGTAGAAGAATGTCTCGATGAGAAGGATGTCTAATGATGCCACGAACTGATGTGGGAAGACAATGCGTTAGCATCTTCGGATGTAGAATGTTCGGTGTGCAG
>VTPC01002928.1:0-24710 GCA_011009095.1 Ignelater luminosus | reverse complement strand
TTTTTTGACGTCCCGAACGTTCATCGTCTCCCAAGCTCTTACGGCCACGTTTAAATTCAGCAGCCCAAAATTTCACTGTGGTAAATGATGGTGCAGAGTCCCCATACACAGAATCCAACTCATCTTTTATTTGCGAAGGCGTATTGCCTTTCAAAAACAAATATTTAATGACAGCTCGATACTCGATTTTGTCCATTTTCACAAAAAAAAACTCACATCAACTCACTCAAACGACTGTTACATAAAAACTGCGCGTCCAAAATGGCTGAAACTTTGGTGTGTAACTGTCAACAGATCAACAACGAAATTCAGTAGCTTTTATTTACGAGTGCTGCCATCTTCACGTTGAGGTCGGAAACTTTTCAGACCACCCTCGTATAGTATGTAATCCATTATTTTTAATTGTAATAACTTTATTATTTTAAGTCAAAAATTCCACATTGCAACTTATTTATTTATTATACAAATATACAGAAATATATATACAAAGAAGATACAAGTAACTTACCCTAAACTATTTACACTGTAACACATCGTTCAATAAGTCCCGAGACTAACAACGAAAACAACATTTTTTTTTCAAAAATCATTTTTATTTATCAATATAATCTCCTTTTAGAGTGATACAATCTTTCCAACGCCTTTCCAACATTTCTATACCATGTTTATAGAAGGATTTATCCTTTGCTTCAAAATAGGCTTCAGTTTCGGCAATGACCTCCTCATTCGAGCCAAATTTTTTTCCCTGGAGCATTTTTTTGAGATCAGCAAAGAGCCAGTAGTCGCTGGGGGCTAAATCTGGCGAATACGGGGGGGTGGGGAAGCAAATCAAAGCCCAACTCGTAGATTCTTGCCATTGTTTTCATGGACTTGTGGCATGGTGCATTGTCTTGCTGAAAAAGGATTTTTTTCTTCTTCATGTGCGGTCGTTTTGCTGCGATCTCCTCCTTCAAACGTACCAACAAGTCAATATAATAATCACTGTTGATCGATTTACCTTTTTCCAGGTAGTCAATGAAAATGACGCCATGTGTATCCCAAAAAACAGACGCTATGACTTTGCCAGCAGATTGCTGCGTTTTTGGACGCTTTGGGCGGCTTTCGCCAGCCATGCGCCACTCAGATGATTGCCGATTCGACTCCGGAGTGAAATGATGTATCCATGTTTCATCCATGGTCACGTATCGACGCAGGAAATCCTTTTTATTCCGAGTAAATAGCGATAAACAGCTCTCGGAATCGTCGATTCGTTGCTGTTTTTGTTCCATTGAAAGCAATCGCGGCACCCACTTGGAAAAAACCTTTTTCATGCTCAATTTTTCATGAAGGATTGTAAAATACGCTTCCAGATGATACCTGTGTCATTTCTGCAATCTCACGGACCTTTACTTTGCGATTTTTCATTACGATTTTGAATACTTCACTCACATTTTCCGGTGTAACGGCTTCCAATGGCCTACCCGAACGTTCCGCATCGTTTGTGTCCGTACGACCACGTTTAAACTCAGCATACCAACGACAAATCGTTGATTTGGATGGAGAGGAGTCCGGGTAACGTTTCTCAAGCCATTGCTGGGCTTCTACGGTGTTTTTACCCATTAAAAAACAATGTTTTATCAACACGCGAAACTCGCTTTGTTCCATTTTTCAAACAAATTACAAAGTGACTTTACTCTAACCTCGATAACTCTGCTGTTTGTGGTCCAATCGACGTGAAATTTTTACACGTTTCATGTGAAGGTTCGCACTCTAGGGAAACGTGGCTAGTTTGGTACTACTAGCACCATCTCTGGGTTAGTCTCGGGGCTTATTGAACGATGTGTTACACTTCATAGTCTATTCTTCGGGGGCTTCCCTCCGCAACCACCGCACACTTATGGAACCTAAGTAGGCCGGCTTCTGGGTCTGGCATCCTGGTGCATCGGCTGGGGATGCACCGGTTGGGGGGTAGTCGCCGGCACCGTCCGGCGATTTCGCACCCGAAGTTAGTGTCGATGCTGCCAGAATTCGCCCAGTATTCTCTATGGCCGCCAATAGCGGGTCCTGGACTACCTGTGCTCGTAGAAATGGAAGTATGTAGCGTTATACTAAAATAAAATAAATATGAATTTACCTCGTCCGACGGTGAGTAACTCGGCGTACTCGGCATTTGCAACACGTACCCATCACCGTCACCGTCCCATGACCCCGACGACGACCAACTGCTTGAAAAGCGGCGGTTACACAAGTAGTTATAATTGTGCGTAGGGTTTCTAGTTCTACCCTCAGGTCCAGCCTGGTGCAAACGGTTGTCACATGGACCGCTCATCACATTGAAGAACGGAAACAGCAGCCGTATACAGTGATACCGATGAAATTTCGCGATTTTAAAGATTTTTAAGTCGTTGTCCAAAGACCTAAGAATCTTAAGCGTTCGAACCGGTGAAAATGGCAGAAGCTAATGGTGACTCACGTAATTGAAGTGATTGTAAAACAAACCTCAGCTTGGAAAATATATTTCAAGAACAATAATTTAGAATCTGAGTATGACCGTATAGTTCTGAAATGTCTAAGAGATACTGTGTCAGAGATGGAACTCCCCCAATTAAATAAAGGAGCGCCAAAATTAACAAACAAAAAATATAAGGACACCGCCGGCAGAGAATAATGCAGTAAAGGAAATTGGTAAGTGCCTCTGCGTGTTCAAATAAATTAAGAGAATGCTCAAGGCTGCTTCTAGAAGTTAGTCGACGAACAGGTAGAAAGGAATCCATGTGTGTATTTTAATATTGTTGATAATCTAAAAATACTCTTTCTAAGTTCAAGGAGTTGGCATTCGAACTCAACTGTAGTAATAATACTAACGATATTGCAGAAAGTGAAAGTAAATACAAAACTATTCGAATTCGTAACGCATTATGGTAAGGTGTTGACGCTTGAGTAGGAGCACCATATGGTTGTGTTCAATGCGCCAACAGTATCATTAAGAACTGAAGTTAACTTTGAAAGTTTTGTAGAAAGCAGAGTTATAATATACAGAAGTTACCACGCAATCACTGTAAGCGAATAGTTGGGGCAAAGAACACTACGAAAAATGTGTTGTGAAGCCAATTAATGAAACTGGTTGAAACGTACGCAATCGGTCCGCTTCTCAAACTTTAGTGGCTTGTGCTAGTGAACATGCCAACATAACTGCAACCTTGCGAGTGAAGAAGGAAGTGTTAAGTAGAATGGCGTCGGACGAGATTGGATTTGTTGCTAGAAGGGACTAGCTAATTCGACACATCGGTGAATTCTATCTCAAAAAACATAAATATGCCCAAATTGCTCACGCTTGCGCCAATAAGATGAGAGAATGTTCTAGGCTATTAACTGAAATGCGGCGGAGAATTGGAAAATCAGAATCCTGCCTGAATCGATGATGTTTTGAGCGCAAAGGCAATTAGCGGATACGATGGAGAAAGAAAATGATCAAGCTCTGAATTTAGGCACTACCCTGCAACAAGTGTGTGAACTAACAACGCATTTATTACTTAAAACATATCCAGAGTTCAAGTGCGATAATTTAGAAGAAAGACTAAAACAAGTGAAGAGGTTTCGATTTTTAGTTCCGAGTCAATGGAGTAATGAAGTCTCGTCCTTGTACAGGGGTAATACACCCGGTATAATTAGTTGGTAAAGGCGTTCGATGACTTAGAAGACGCGTCAGCGTGAAAGTCGTTGTGACATAGAACGACGACCTTTGAAAAGGAATGAAATTGTTGATTAAGATATTTAAGTAATTAAAAAAAATATGATTATGGAATTTTAGAAATGAAATATGTGCAGTTTTTTTGTCCACTACTGTAGCATTTATAATAATAATAATTATTAATTATTATAATAGCATAAAAATGATTTTATTTCTGTTATAACACTAAAATGTAGTTTTTAATCCCTTTCGAAACCACATGAAACTAGTTTAGTTTGGTTCCAAAATATCAAGATTAGATCGCATCATAATAAAAGGAAAATCTAAATACAGACTTTGTAAAGTATGCGCCAAACGCACAACTTACGAATGTAAGAAATGTAAGGTTGCCTTGCATGCAGACTCCTGCGTTACAAAATGGGTTGTATGTCGACCGTTACGGAAGGCGACCGCCACCATAGTCACGCAGGCTTGCTACGAGAACGTCATAACTTGCTTCGGTACACCCCGAGTAATAATCACCGACAATGGCACTCAATTTGACAGCCGGGTTTTCGCCAAGTTGTTGAAGGACTTCGGGATTCAACACCGTTTTACTCCACCGTACACACCACAGGACAACCCCGTCCAAAGAGCTAACCGAACAATAAAGACCATGATCGCTCAAGTTTGCGACTAGAATCACCGTTGATGGGATGCCTTGTTGCCCGGCCTGACAGTGGCGCTGAACAGCTCCATCCAGGAGTCAACCGGGTACAGCCCCGCTTTCCTGAATTTTGGACGCGAGATCGTGCTTCCCAGAACGTTCCACTGCGAACACGAACCGCTCCCCGAGAAATCGGACGATAATCTCGTCATAGAGCAACACCGGAACCGGCTCGAGGGCTTATAGGAAACATTTCGACTAGTCCACCGAAACCTGGCCCGGGAGATTTCTAGGCAATGCCACCCCGGCTAGGAGGAACCATTTGGCGGAAAAAGCATCATCTTTCCGACGCCGTCCAAGGCTATGCAGCAAAGCTTGCTCCGAAATATTCAGGGCCATACCGAATATCCCGAGTCCTATCTCCCGTAGTATACTCCCGGGAAAATCCTTAACCGCATACACGTAAAACCGTATTATTCTTGCAGAGATGCCGAGAATATCACACCCCGAACCCATGAAGATCACTCCGACACAGCGGGAAGAGGCGCAAAGACGAATGGCGGTGGTAAAACGGCTGGCCACCAATCTGAGACAGCGGAGGCCCCGCTCGGCGACTCCAGCCAACGTCGCCACCGCACCAACCTGCCTACCAACGCGCGCGGCCCCTCCCGCCTGCGCCGTGGAACCCGGCAGTCCCACACCCGAGCCGCGGCGACCCTCCGAGATTGTCCATCGCGACATCGTCGTAAAACCGCCGACCCGGAGACGCCTCAACGCAGACCGAGTCAGAGGACCGGTTGGACAAAGCGCCGCTGTACCAGACCCCGGAAGACATATTCAAGGTGCTGGCACAACAAACCGGGCCGTATGAGTCCTGGCCGGCGGCCATCAAAGAGGCCGACCAGCGGATGAGGCCGGCAGGGCGGCGGGGGACCTTCCGCCTGTAGCTCGGCTCAAGTAGACCGGTTTCCATCCCCCCAACCAACGTCGCCCCAAGGCCATAGAAGAATTTTTTTTATGTTGGGATATTACCTTTTGTTTTGTTTTACTTTTGTATAAATATTAGTTTAGTTTAGGGTTTTCTTTTTTTTTTATTTAATTTCTTTTCTTTTCTTTTGGTTTGATTAATAAAGATGTTATTAGTAAAGTGTTGGTTGTTCATCTAATCCGCCCCACTACTTCTACTCCCCCCCCCTCTCCTCAATTTGCGGTATAAAAGTAAGAGTTTCAGGTCGACTTAGTCAGTCCGAAACACTGAGCCCATCCAGGATCATCTGAGCCCGAGGAAGAAGACACCAGGATGGACATCACCGAAATCAACCTCACCGCCGAAGACTGGGGGATAAATTTCGAACTGTTCTTTCAGGAACAGGAGAACTCCCCGACAGCAACCCCAGCCACCGGAAAGGATGACTTACTAGCATCCCCGACCTCTCCTCTCCACCCCCTCTCTCCCCGAGGGATGAAACCGGGAAGATCCTACCCGCATACATATAAGACTTAAAACCGTCTCATTCTTGCAGAGATACCCGAAAATATCACACCTGGAGGCCGTTAAGCTCACTCCAACACAACGGGAGGAGGCGCGGAGGAGGATGGCGGTACCGGTACGGCTACCTACTCAACCAGCGCCTCTCGCTTGCACCGTGGAGCCCGGCGCTGCCGGCCCCGAGCCACGGCGGCCGTCTGTAATCATCCATCACAACGTCGTGGTGAAGCCGCCGAGACGCCGCGAGCCAAACCGAGGCGGGGGATCGGTGGGGAAATCACCGGCCATACTCGACCCCGGAAGCTATCTTCGAGGCTTTGGCTAGCCAAACCGGGCCTTACGAGTCGTGGCCCGCGGCAGTGCAAATGGCCGCTCATCGATTGAAGTCGCCAGGGTGGAGAGGGGCCTTCCGGCTGTGGCTCGGTCCCAGCCGACATGTCTCTCTACCGCTCACCGATACCAGACCAAGGACCTAGGGAGGAGGAATCTCCAGTTAATTTCGTTTCATTTATTTTGTTTGGATTTGTTCTGTTTCGTTTTTATCAATAAATTTTCTTTTCTTTTGTAAATAGTAAAGTCTTGGTTTGTACACCTGATCCGCCCCACCAATTTTAGCCCCCTCTCCTTCATCCGTGCTATAAAGGCAAGAGGTTCAAGTCGACCTAGTCAGTCCAAAACACCGAGTCCATCCAGGATCATCTAAGCAGTAGAAGAAGACCCCAGCCAGGATGAACATCGTCCTCGCCAGCATTCCCGACCGACAGGGGTTCAGGCCGATATGCCCCAAACTCATCCATATATTTTCCACTTGGTGGAGCAGCCATTGGCCCCCCCCCCCCCCCAGAGGTACCAACGGTTGAAGCCACCACCGACCTTAAATTTCGCAAGAGCCTTTGTTGGCGCTGTGGGTTGATTGGCCACCGAAGATGGGATTGCCCCATGAGAAGAGGCCACCTGTTCTGCTCCTGTTGTGGAAAACTATATATATCCAACTTGTGTACATGATAAATTAATAACCCACCGCTATCTTACAAATTTGCTCATTATCTTTCAAAATAGTTTTAACTTCTGTCTATACTCCCTGTCTAGTTATAAAAGAATTGTCAAAAACACCATTACCTTTCGTAATAAACTTACAGTTATTGAACCGGAAGCTTTCGATGATGTGAATGGTTTACGCAAACTTATTTTAGTTTCCAGTAGAATAATTAGCATGATAGAAAGGTTTTCAGCTCTTGATGTTAAAATTGTTTAATCTGAGTGATGATCAAACTTCTAAGCTGTGTACTAAAAATTTCGAACAGAAAAAATATGAGCTTCCTAACTCTCTAAGATATTCCAAGATTATTCATGTACTAGCTTCCCATAAGCGGCAATATTCATTTGACGTACCGACGCAGTGGGGTCTCGCGTAGTAGACTATAAAATTTAATCGCGTAACAACCCTGGGTCAAGATATGAAACAAATTAATCACTTGGCAATGGTGTGGGACACTTTTGATGCTGTATACTGGTAGATTGAGCTTCTAGAAGCATTTAGATATGATGATTATCGGCCATTATAGTGGTCTGGTTTCTGTCGTTTCGGAATTTTTTTGGAAGTTGTAACAGATAAAAAAAACAAAAGGTACAGAAATTGTTCCAAGAACAATACACGGAAGAGATCGAGGTATCTTATAGTAACCACTTTCGAAATCATATTTGAATTCTGAGAAAAGATAAGTGTGTGGGGCCCAGGTAATGTAAAGCAAAACTGCTGCGGGAACCAAAGAGTTAAAATATCTAAATTTGGTTTCTACTTTTACAACCAACTTGTGCATATAAAAAATTAATAATCCATCAACTGTCTTATAAATTTGCTCAGTATTTTTCAAAACTGGTTTCAACTTTTGTCTATACTTAGTTCTTTAGATACAAGCAATAAGAATTGTCAAAAACACAATTTCCGGATGTACAAATAAAACCACTTTTCATAATAAACTTACAGTTATTGAATCCAAAGCTTTTGATGATGTATACGGTTTAGGTGAACTTGTTTTAGCTTCTAGTAAAATAAGTGGGATAAAAAGAAGTGTTTTCGCATCCTCAACTTTAACATTATTAAATGTAGGTGATGATCAAACTTCTAAACTGTGCACTAGAAACTTTGAACTGACATAAATGATTAATTACAGTTATGTATCAGTTGGCTTTGTCGAAGCTTTGCCTAGTTATAAAGAATTGTCAAAAACACAATTTCCAGATGTTCAAGTAAAACCATACCTTTCATAATCAACTTACAGCTATTGAACCGAAAGCTTTCGATGATGTGAATAGTTTACGCAAAGTTTCCAGTAAAATAATTGGCATGGCAACTTTAGTATTGAGAAGAGCTACTTTAAGCGAATTATCGTAAGATAAAAGTGATAACTATTGATTTCAGGAATGTAGTGTTTTACTGTAAAATACTCCCTTCACCTTGCAACAGTACCTAAGAATCGAATAAGATATGAGAAGACATTTAACACCATTGAAAGTCATTCGTGCGCTTACTCTTCTGGAAGAAGGGAATACACAACGATACGTTGCTGAAAGACTTGGGGTACGGCAGTCTGTGGTATGGAGGCTATGGAGACAATATCAGATAACTGGAAATGTTACTCGTCGTCATGAACAAAGATGTCACAGAGCCACAACAGCGTTAGACGACCGATTTTTACGTCTACAGGATCTTTGCAAACATACCAATACAGAGCGTGTCTTACAAATTGAGTTCTTGCCAGCCAGAGGTCGATAAATATTTGATTGAAGTCAGGAACAGACTCCGGAAAAGTGACTCAAGATTCAGACGTCCAGCCAAAGTGATGCATTTAAGAATAAATGACAAACAAGCAAGAATGCAGTTTCCCCAGGAACATCATAATTGGCAAATTCGTCACCGTCGACCTAGTTAGTCCGTAACACCCGAGCCCATCGAGGATCAACCGAGCCCGTAGTGGAATACCCAACCAGGATGGAAATCACCGAAATCAACCTCACCGACGAAGTTCTTGCAAGAGTTTTGTTGGCGCTGTGGGTTGATTGGTCACCACATATGGGACTGCCCGAAGAAGAGAAGTCAACTGTCCTGCTCCCGCTGCAGGAAGCTGGGAACTCAGTCCCGGTCCTGTCCGTAGGAGCAGCTGTTCCGCGGAGAACATTGAAACGTAATAATGATAGTGAGAATAAATTAGCGAATGCCGTGTTACCTCCCCCCTCTCCGGACAATCCAGCACCTTGCGCATGCTGCAGGTGTAAAATTTTATTTTGATTCACGATAATTCCCGTCCACATATCGCAAGAATCGTTATGGAGTATTTACAAAATCAAAATATTGCATCTATGCAATGGCCAGCACGTAATCCAGACATGAACCCAATAGAACATCTTTGGGATCAGCTGGACAGATGCGTTAGAAGACGTCAAAACCCCTCTGTCACACTGCAATAACTAAAGGATGCTCTTTTAAAAGCATTGAGGCAAATTCCACAAGAGAATATCCGCAAACTTATTCGCAGTATGCCAAGGCGCTGTGAGGCTTTAATTGAAGTTAGAGGAGGTCCAACCAGATATTGAACCTCCTAAAATCCAAATAAGAAGCTCCAGCAGGTTAATGAACAACCATTTGTTACTTAGTTTTTAGGGATAATTTACTTTTTTCAAGATTTTTTTAAAGAATTTGTTGTCGTTTCTTTTGTTACTTTTAAATCTGTGTTAATTAAGATTCTTTGTTTTACAATCCATTTTTTTTCATTCAGTTAAAAATTATACTGAAGTAGCAAGTTTTATTTAAAAGCTAACAACTATCCAACCTCAAGTTTTTAATGATACGAATGGTTTATGCAAACTTGTTTTAGTTTTTAGTGGAATAACTGACATGATAAGGTTTTCAGGTCTTCAACCTTAAAGTTGTTAAATTTGAGGGATGATCAAACTTCTAGTTATCAGCTAGGGACTTCGAACAGACATAAAATATGAGCTCCCTAATGCTTTAAGATATTCCGAAATTACAATCCTATGATTAATAATTACAGTTGTTACAATTGTTCCATCATCAGGGCTTTTTAAATGTTTCTAAACGTTTGCAAGCATAATAAAAGCTAAGAAATATTCAAAAATAATTTTTCAGTTTAACCTACAAACCAAAGACAAGATAACATAAAGCAAAATAATATAATAAGGTCAGAAATGTACTAAGCTCTAGAGCGGTGTACGATATGCTGGACGAATTTTGCCAAATCAGCGATACTTTTTAGTATTTTACCGAGGATTTCGATTCAACGAGGAGGTATTTGGCAAAAAAGGAGAAAGAAGGCATTTACACTCAGTGAAGAGACAGAAGGTGATGTTTTTGGCGCACAGAGAAACCTCCATTAGAGGTTTATCGCGTGAGACTGGCAATGTTTGGGTACAATCCACGGTATTTTGAAAAAAACGTCATTTTGTGCCTTACAAGTACAGATTAGCCCAATGTTTAACACCTGGTAATCATGAACGACAACATCTCCTTGAGGATAAGCTAAGTTTCTAATGTGACATTTGTTAAAGAATTCTGTACAAAATGTATCCTCTTGATTTGGATTTTAAAAGGATGGGCAAAAACATTACCAAGGTTTGATTTTTATTGTGTTTTAACAAAGATTTTATTATTTCAGGTTCTTCTTTCACAAAAAGTCTGAAAGTTTTCTTCATACTATATAAATTATTAAAAGCTTTTTAAAATTTTAAGTTACATCATTCTGAAAACATGGCTGATCATATTGATGATCCTCAACCCGGTCAACTGACTGGGGCTATAGGATCTGCCTTTCTTCTTTTGATCAACTTCCTAATGGTTCAAAAAGGTGGTTTAGGCCCAAAAGAAATATCCTTATGATGTTGGACCTCATATGGAAGATAATTTGGACATACACTTTGATTTTGTCATAGTTGGGTGTGTTTTGGCAAATCGGTTGAGTGAGCATTACGATAGGAGAATACTACTTGTTGAAGCAGGAGATGATCCTAGTTCAACAAGTGAAGTTCCTGCTTTCTATCCGACTTTACAAAGAACTGATGATGATTGGAAATTTGTGACGCAACCAAGCAGTAGATCATGTCAAGGTATGATTAGGAAAATGTGTAGAATACCTAAAGGTAAAGCTTTGGGAGGAACAACTTGTATTAATAATTTACATTACAGGAGAGCAATTCCTAAAGATTTCGATAACTGGGCGAGTATGGGAAATCCAGAATGGGAAACTGATAATATTTACTTCTTTTATGAAAGATTAGAAAACTATAGAGGTACAAATTATTATCAACTGCGTTACGGAACATCAGGTGAAATATCTTTGGATAGTTTCAACAGCTAACATTATATCAAAGATATGATATTTGAAGCTGCAAACAGATTGAGGTATGATAAATTGCAGAACCGACTATATTTAGAATATATTGAAAGTGTAGGAATGCTCGAAGAAGGTACGAGACATAACATGGCAAAAGCATTTCTAACACCTATAAAAAATCGTCATAATTTCTTTGCCTTAAAAAATTGTTATGTCACTAAGATAACAATTCCTGATATGCGAGAAAGACGCGCTAAAGGAATACAATGTTTATTAGGAAATACCATATTAAATATAAAAGCAGAGAGGTAATTGTGTCAGCAGGTGCTGTAAATACCCCAAAGTTGTTATTTCTAAGTAGTATTGGACCAGCGGAAATGCTAAAAGAATTAAATATACCAATTGTTGCAAACTTAAGGGTTGGAGAAAACATGCAAGAACATTTAAGAGTTCCGGTCTTCGTTGGTTTAGACAAAAACAATACTGAAGTCTTTGATCAGATAAACGAATTAATCGATGCACCTTACCTGTTTATGATGCATAGGAGAAGACCTTTAGCTACAACTAATATTAATGATGTAGTGGGGTTTATAAACACTAGAAACGAACCATACGAATATCCCAACGTGGCAATTTATCATTATCATTTTTTTCCTGACGATATCAACTTGAAGTCGTTCTTAGATAATATTGGATACGAACATGAAATAATAAAATCTTTGTTAAAACACAATAAAAATCAAACCTTGGTAATGTTTTTGCCCACCCTTTTAAAACCCAAATCAAGAGGATACATTCATTAACACTACAAATCCTCTTCAAAATCCATCCATCAAAGCTAACTTCCTAACAGATAATCATGAAGATGATCTCATGACTTTAGTGTCAGGTTTCAAATTTATCATGCGTATGGTCGACAATCCACCGTTTGTGCAACACAGAGCAAATTTACTTCATATAGACACACCTAATTGTAGAAATTTGAAATTTTGTACAGAATTCTTTAACAAATGTCACATTAGAAACTTAGCTTATCCTCCAGATGTTGTAGGTACAACAAAAATGGGTCCGTTATGTGATCCCAGTGTTGTGGTAAACGAAGATCTAATCATGAACGACGTATGGAGTTTTGTCAATGGTTTTTAAATGCCTATCCAAACTTTTAGCGTTTAATTTTATGGAGCGACGAAGCAAATTTCTCCAATAGTGGTATGTTTAATTGGAAAAACCATCATTACTGGAGCCGAGAAAATATGATGCTCAGTCATCCTCATAATCCACAAAAGCGCTTCAGTATTAATGTTTGGTGTGGTTTGATCGGATTGAGGGTAATTGGTCCTGTATTTTATCAAGGAACCTTAACAGGAGCACGATATGTAGAATTATTAACTGCCGTAATGGAAGAGTTTTTGGATAATTTGAATTTAATTGAAAAACAAACCGTACGTTTCCAACAGGACGGTGCCCCAGCCCATAATTTTCAGGATGTCCTTAATTTATTACAAGGATTATTTGAGGACAGGTGGTTAGCGACAAATGGTCTCATGAGATGCCCCCCCTCGCTCGCCAGACTTGACCCCACTAGATTCTTTCTTTTGGGATTATTTAAAAATAAGAGAACATATGAAACCCTTGATGAAGTTCAAGAAAGCATTATTAATATTATAAGAAATATCCAGGGCAGAACTATCATGAAGTCCACGAGGAACGTTTATAAACGTGCACAAAAATGTCTGGAACGAGGAGACGTTTTTGAACATTTGCTAAAACTAAACAATTAATTTTAATTCTGTTAATTTGTATTTATAAAATAACAGTTAATTTACAAACGATTGTTTCTTATTGATGGCCTTGTGAATTTCTTCAAAACCGAAATATCTTGTTCCTTTTTAAACCAATGGGCCAAAAGACAATTTGTCTTCAAAACACCAAGGGCCTTTTAGGGTAATTATTTAGATTTGGTCTTCAATTACGCCTTCAATAACTTTGCGGTGTGCAATAAAAATAATACACCAAATATAGGAAATGCTAACGTTAATAAACTACATAAACGTAAGCTTGTCGTGGGTAACCATATACCAGTCAAGCACTGCTATAACATTAGTAATATGTCTTAGAGACGAATACTTAAGTGACAGACATACTCTGAACCTAGACAATTTCTGTACAAGTATGAAACTAGAAATAAAGCAACACTGTCTGTACTTTGATAACTATTTCAGTACATAGAAGAACCTGTTGATATACCTAGTTGCGGTAGCTTTACAATAGGCGAATGAAGAAAACCTTTGTTATTCATACAAGTACAAGTAAAATCTAAAACTTTTCATAATAAACTAACAACTATTAAACCTAAAGCTTTTGATGATGTGAATGGTTTACGCAAATTTGCTTTAGTTTCTAGTAGAATAATTGGCATGAATACGAATTACTCCAGGTCCTCAACCTTAAAATTGTTCAATTGGGGTGATCAATCTTCTCAACTGTCCATAAGACCAAGATATTCCGAAATTAGCATTCTATAATGACCAATTGCAGTTACGGTTTGGTTGACTATCGATCAAGAACCTGTTGATATCCAGACGGTACCTTTACAATGGATGGATAAAGAAAACTTTGTTGTTCATACCCCCATAGTCAAAAGCCAAATTTACAAACAATTTATGAGATTAGAAAAGAAACCTGACAAGACTTGGCCTAAGTATTTTTGTCGGATTATAAGAAATCTTTCTGTATAGCGATAACCCCGAAACAGCTGTAAATTCAATCTAATAAAATTATTGAGGAATGCAGACCTTCGTTTAATTTAATTTTGTGTATTAAAACACTCTGGTCTGTACTCCTCCTCAGAGATGTAAATACTAATAATAAATAATTATCAAAAATATCTTTTCCGGTTGTACAACTAAAACTTTACAACATAGTAATCTTGAAACGATTGAACCAAACGCTTTTGTTGATGTGAATGGTTTACGGGAACTTGTTTTAAATCTCGATCAGAATAACTGTAATGAATAGGAATATTTTCAAGTCTTCAACCTTAAAATTATTAAATTTGGGCGATGATCAAACTTTTCAACTGTCCATTAGGCGATTTTGAAGAGGCGTAGAATGAGTATCTTAAGACTACAGTATTCCGAAATTAGCATCCTACAACAGCCAATTACATTTACAATTTGGTCGAGTTTTGCTGTGCTCATAATGTAATGATAGGCTATAAGGACATACTAATTCATATAAGCCCGCCTTTTATCAGATGGAAATGAGCATGTAAAAACCGGATCCTAAACAAGAAGGAATTCAGAGTCTTCTGAAGGATAAGATGCATTTTCAGAGGTATCAGACAGAGCTGAAAATAAGCCCATTAGCAAATGATCTTATACAGGCTTTGTAGAACTGAATTTGAAGTTAAAATGATCATGCTCAAAGCTGTTGGGAAAGAACAAACACGCTGCGTCAATAAAACAATTAAAATTTTAGGTTGAAAAAATGAAATATAAAAAATTATGTTCTAAAAGGGTTGAAACTTTAATCAAATGCAAATACAATAAGATATGGCAAAAGACAGAAACGAAGTAATAAAGTGCACTAAAAAAAGCAATGGCTGAAAATCTCAAAAATTCTTTAATAAAGTTCGTTTCACAGTAAAAATATTCTCCATCAGTACAGTTTCATAGATGGCCACTTTCTTTAAACCACATAATGCAAAAAATCCAATAGTTTTATACATAGACAGTCATCAATCACACTTAACACTTGTCTTAAGCAATCTTTCCAGTGAAAATAGCATTATCGATTATCTCTATGGCCTTACACCCATATATCATGTACATAATACAGCCTATGGATGCAGTCATGTTTCACCCACTAAAACTTGAGAGCAAATGAGTTAAGTTGCGGAAAATTGAAAACAATGACAAGTCACAAAAGAGCATTTAACAAAGTTTTAGACACTGTTCTGAACGAAAATAATGATCAAAATAAAGAAGATACTGCAACTACCACTATGACAATAAATGAAGTTCATGAAAGATGGAAGAAAAATAATAAGTGATGTCAAAATTTAGAAACCAAAGCTATTCATAAAAAAAAAAGAAAACCCAGAAACTTGAAGCTCAAACAACTTTGAACTATTGAACGACACAGGTACTATAACACCCTTGAAACATTTACCACATAGCTTAAGAATCTCATTGCCCTCAACATTGTTTGGTATTGCCAGAACTATATAACTTCATTTCATGCCTTTTCCAAATATAACGTTCCACTTTTTTTCTTCACTTATGATAACTGAAGTTATATAGAGAGGCAATCCATAAGTAATACTTCCTATACAAACTTGAATATTGTACTGTAATACACACAACCAAACTGTGAACATATTCTTGGATTTGAAGATGATAGAAAACAAATCTTTAGGGAGATAAATTGTTTCAGACAACTATTTCTTGCACGTCAACTACGAAAAAGTTTCACACTGTTTGCCTCCCATTCCAACAACTTCTAATACAATCCAAATGGTTCATCAAAGCTTTTCAAGACAATATTAAAATCCATCAATACACGTAGCAGGATGAAACCAAAAGCTTCATATTTAACCAATGGAAAAAAATATAAAAACAACAGAAATGAGAAAACTACAGATAAAAGATTCCTTCAAGTTTAAAACCACCCTTTAAAACCAGAATCATAGAAGATAGAAAAACACGTTGAATTACGAAACAAAAAAATAGTTTTTTCACATTTATACTTCACAATCGTAGATTTAATCCTAGAGTAAATGCATTTGCTGCTTTAGCAAAAGAATAGTCTAAATAAAGTAAAATCTTATAAATGCTCAGTGCTACTTTTAGATAGAATATGCTCTCCAGCTCTTCTTTGCTTATGGAAGTTGTTTATGTATCCCTCCTGTAAAGCTTGTTTAGAACAGAGTAAATAAAACAACAACAAAAACAGCTTTGTATTTTGTACCATTACAAAAGTATCACTAAAATTAAAAACTTTTAAAAATTATTACATATTTGTACAAATAAAATAGTTTGCTTGCTGCTCGCTTCATCATTCATTTAAAAGTAAATTATAATGTATGATGACAGTAACATCTCGCAACCTTAGCCTACTTTCTTCAAATAAACAATCGTCATAAAATAAATACACGTATGGAGCAAAATAGACAATTTTTAATATCTTGTTGCATTGTTTTTTTCAGTCGTGTTTAGTCTAGACCATGGATTTCGACACGCTAACTTGGATTATTCTGAAACAAAATGTTTTGTTAACAATCCACATTACATATAATTTAGTTAATCAAATAATTCAAAGACACACAAAATAGAAATCAAATTCAAAGAAAAAATTGTATGAACAGGTTAGGTTCACTCTCACTTTGAAAAAAAAGAAAGTTTTAAGATTGAAAACTAATTTAGCAAGAATTAATGAATGGTAACTGAGAATATTCAATTCAATTTCCAAATTTAGTAGTACCAATACATCTAATAAATCACCGTAACTTGCATGAAATCTTAATATCTTAATCTTATTATTCGTTTCAACTACTGATGTGGCTCAAATGCAGACTTACGTAATTCTGTTCATAGCCAACTAAGGATACAAATTTTATGGATCACTCTTTGGCTTGTATTCATCGGTCCTTTTAATTTTTAAAATTAATTTTAAGTCTTTAAAATGCTGTGCTATTTACAGCCAATTTTAACCTTAAAATTGATTTCTAAACATATATTTAGTATACTTGTTTAAAACCATTTTAAACTAAAATCAATATAATTAGAAACAGATTTAAAGAGCAGTGAATATGATCACCTTCAAGGATAACCCAAGCATTTGTTATTACTGAAAATAGTCATTTACCTACTATATTATTAATTATCCAATATTTTGTTTATGATAATTTTCATATAATACAAAATAGTTTTTCTATTGTAAAACAAAGTTTCTTTACTAAAAGATTTATTTATTTATTATTATTAAATAAAACTTTGTGATCATACAACGTTGCGATTATCTACGTAGGTACTTACCTATGCAATTTGTTGATGTTGGATTTCTTTTCAGTAGAATGATAACAATCCTCTGCAAGAAATCTACTTTGTTTTGTTTTAACCAAAAGATAAACACATTTTCAACAAACTTCCAGGGTTGGAATTTGAGGATAGAATGTATCAAGTTGGCTTCTTATTAATTCCTGCAACATTATTACAAACTAAGTATACTTCAACTTGCTAAAAGCTTTTTGTATAAGCTTATTATACAGAATTTGTCATTAAAACTGCAATAATGAATATGAAATTATTCACTGATTCACTTCTGGTATTCCTACACTATGCGTAATGAATGAATACATAGCCCATCCAATATGTTTACATTAATAGACGACAATATTAATTGTACATTCAGATTTACATTATAAGGTTCACGAACGATGTGAAAAGAATCAAAGAAATGGTTTACTTGCCACACAGCTGCGAGCTCAGATAAAGTTTTTTCGCAGCCTTCGTGGTATATGGTACACGTAAATTCAGCGGTCGTCACGGTCGTCACTACACAGCGCATATGTCACAACCAGTTGCAATGTTGCACTTTCTAAAATGTATAAATAAAGGGTTTTCCAATAAGAGGTGTTATTTTGAATAGCCCGCTATTTCGGTAGATGTCACTTTTGAAGCTATCATTTTTTTGACATTTGACAAGTAGAAACTACGCCATTAATAAATATGGAACGATACACGCTTCAACAACGCATTGAAATTATTAAAATTCACTATAAAAATGGTGAAAATTTGGCAGAGACGGTTCGTAAAACTCGAACATTTTTGGGTCACCGTGAAGCACCTTGTCGGACCGCAATACAGAAATTGGTGAAAAAATTCGAGCTCTTGGGACAAGTTAGTGATGTGAAGAATAAAACCCGTGCACGTCGCTCAAGAACAGCCGAGAATATTGCTGTTGTAGCCGAAAGTGTTAAAGAAAACCCAGGTTTGTCCATTCCTCGTCGTTCTTTGGAATTAGCCATTCCACAAACGTCATTACACCGTATTTTGCATAAAGATTTGGGTCTTAAGGCTTATAAAGTCCAGTTAACACAAGAACTCAAGCCGGCCGATCATCAACAACGTCGTGTCTTTGCTGATTGGATCGTTGAAATGCATGAAAATGATCCAGAATTCCATCGAAAAATCATCTTGAGTGATGAGGCCCATTTCCACCTCGGTGGCTTCGTCAACAAGCAAAATTGTCGGATCTGGGGCTCAGAAAATCCAAGAGTTATTGTTGAAAAGTCTCTCTATCCTCAACGTGTGACTGTTTGGTGCGGTTTATGGTCCGGCGGAGTCATTGGACCTTACTTTTTCGAAAATGAGGCTGGAGCAACAGTTACGGTGACTGGATTGCGCTATCGAGAGATGATTAACGATTTTTTATGGCCGGAATTGGATGGTATTGATCTGGACAACGTTTACTTTCAACAAGACGGCGCTACGTGCCACACAAGCAACGAAACCATTGATCTTTTACGGAAAAAGTCTCCGGACCGTATTATCTCTCGAAGAGGTGATCACAATTGGCCACCGAGATCTTGTGATTTAACACCTTGCGACTTCTTTCTTTGGGGCCACGTGAAAGAGAAGGTCTACGCCAACAGCCCAGCGTCGATTCAAGACCTCAAAGATGGAATTTGTGAGGCTATCGAGGACATAGGGCAGCCACTTTGCGATTTGGTTATGGAAAATTTCATGAAAAGGATATTGTCCTGTAAGCGTGGTCGTGGTGGTCATTTGCCTGATGTTATTTTCCACTATTAACGGCATACCTTCCTCTTTATAATGAAATAAACATCCGATCATTTATATTAAAAAATGGCACTTTTCTTTGAATATCAAAATAACACCTCTTATTGGAAAACCCTTTACAATGCCATACAATTGCAATGTTACAAAAAGATTTCTGATAATACAATCAAGAAGGGTTACGTCTTACAAAAAATTTTAATACACAGGGTGTATTCAATTTCTTCTCGACTATGATAGTATCTGGGTAAATTGGTGATTGATAAAAAAAATTTTTCTCATGTCAAGTCGTTTATAAGAGTTATGATGACTCAAAAATGACATCAAATTACCACATTTTCTTTTGACTGAGTTCTGTAACTTGGTTCAAATTTTGCACATTTATTTAATCTTACAATAGAGTGAAATGGTACAAATTTTATTCAGTTCGCTTAATGGAAAATCTCCCCATCTCTCGTCTTAAGCACCCCCCAGCTCTTTATTAACGAAACTTTTCTGTCTCTACCTATAACTTCTAAAATCGTCGTTATTTTAAAAGAATCGTTCAAAATGAAGCTTTTTCGGCCTTTTTATTTTTCCTATTTCAGCTATAGCAGAACGCGGTAAGGCGATGGCACAAATTCTTACTAATAACATCTGGTAACTTGTTTCGTTTTCTCGTCCTCTTTATTCATCTGATTTGGCTCCCTCACACTAATCTTTTTCCGAAGCTGGGAGATTTTCTTGGTAGACGAATGATGACTTGATTGCTATTGTGAAACTTATTCTGAAGACCTCGAAAAAGCTTTAGCGCCGTTGGCCTTGTTAAGTTAAGCAAATGCATATAAATAAGAAGGAGAATGGCGCGAACATGCAGAAGAGCCATATCAGAGGCGCTGTATAGTTTTCGTTCGCAAGTGGGTTGCACTATCTGAATGAACATGGTATAAAAACCATACAATATACGAACACCTTTATATACTATTCTTTGTTGCTCAGCTGACGTGACCTTCGTCCGAAACTGATATACTGTGTACATTTATGGTATTTCTTAGCGATATATTTTTCATTTGAAGTACCTTTTAATACTGAAATCTATAATAGTAATAATAGTAGACGCCTCATGGTAACGGTCTAAGTGGAGAATTGTATCTTGAGATAACAAAAAAAACAAGAAATTCTGAAACTTTATCATCCTGCATCTAAATACATTCTAGAACGTGAGTTTGTCCAAGAAGCTAGAATGCAGTGAGCCTCATACTTCTTACAATATTACAGGTTGTATAACAGAATAATTTAGAACTCAGTTTTAATGAATATGGTAATGATGAGTTACAGGCGATTGAGCTAAGGTGGAAGATCAAAACTTTAACGAAGAAATTGAAATCGTTACACTTAAATCAACAGAACAAAGGCAAAAAAACAAACGCAACAGAGGAAAATTGCTTGTAGACGACTCACCGATAGCGATAGGAAGCTATTTTAACTATTCATTACCAAAAGTAATCAGTCAGTACTTCTCGCATTTTATATGATTGTTTACTTCTATGGTTAGAAAAGAGTTCTTCTGCAGATTTTAGTGAATCTATTTCACATTTTCATGCACCATATTTTTAGTTAATCTTCATATTGCGGTCTAAACTATTTTGTCAATGTTATCAATCAAATATTTTTTGCTTATGAGTTGAATCTCGTTATGGGTATAGTCTTATGATATATCACTTAATGAGAAAACTTCATCAACAACAATGTACCTAATAAGGAGTTCGGTAATGATAGTTAATCAAGCAATTGCATTTCTCCAAAAATACTCATTACATTGTTCTGTAAAGCTTTTCCAAATTTGGATTGGCTAAAAACGTTGCTGCCTCTCTGAAATCTATTCAATATCTATTAGAGTAAAAGTATAATCTGAGAATGTTCTTCACAATTTAGATGTTTTAAATAAACCCGGTTTAAGGCTTTCCAAATAGCATCACAGGTTTTTTTAATTATGTAGGCAAAGTGGCCACCCGGGATCAATTTTTAATGTTGACGCGGAAAGGGAAGTTTTGTCAACAATTGTACAATGCATGTCAGCAGGTAGGTCTTTTATTCCCCCAATGATAATTTTTCTAGAACCAGAATAAAAGAGGAATTGATGGATGGAGCTTCATCTGGAACTGAATTTGCTTGTCACAAATTAGGGTGATGCAACTGGAAACTTTTACCAAATAGTTTGCGCATTTCTATAGTATGCAAAGCCTACAGCCAAAAACCCTTACTTATTAATATTTCATGGTCATGTCATCCACATCAAGAACTGGAATTTCATAAACATGGCACGTGGAAATTTTGTGACAGTCTTGTGTACCATCTCACTGTAGTCACAAATTACAGCCGCTTGATGTGTTATTTATGGACCCCTTTAATACGTTTTATGTCCAAAGGTCAAAAAGTATCTAAAGAATAACCCTGAAAAAATCATATCATCTCAGTCTCAAATCAGTAAGTTGTTTGCAGAGGCATATTTTTAGTTAGCAACACCTGCAGATTTCATTGCATCTGAGATAACCGATAGATATGTTGATGTTAGTGAACATCATCTTTGTAGAGAGTAGTGTAAACCAACCCCCACCTCCCACTCAAGGGTGTGAGAAGGAGGTTTCTAGGCTGTAGTGGGAGTAGCAACAAAGGGTCTTGTTGGGGCAGTCGAATAAAGATCATATAATGTAACACTTGTGTTTTTAATGATCTTCCCTAGAACCAACTAAATAAATAAGTAAATAAAGAGATAACATTAACAATCTAGAAAATGGAAATCCCAATAAAATAATCGACCAACCAACAGTGGCGTAAATATAATTCTAGGACCCCCCGCAAGGCCCGCAAACATAATTTTGAGGCCCCTTAATATTTCATGATGTATAATAATATTTTTAAAAAAACAGCACTTTATACTACATTGTATTTTTAAATATGTGGTAGAAGGTCCTTATATAACAAAACAAATGAACTGTACAGTAGAAATTTCGCTTATCAGACTTTTCTAATTATATGGCTATTTTTATTTCATATCTGTAAACGACTGTGGGGCCCCCAAATCCTTTGGGCCTCCCCGCACTGCGGGCTTTTCCGTCCACTATTTACGCCACTGCCAACCAATCCTGTAAAAGATTTAATTTCTTTAAAATCGAAAACTGGAGGGCAAGGTGATTATTTAAGCACCTCAGGGTTATCCATTCGTCCAAACCCCTTCATTCCAATTCCAAAATGTAGAAGCAGAACACAGCAAAAACCTAGAAAAAAAGGTTCTACCGCAATAATCAAAGACAGCCCTTACAAGACTGTTGAAAAAAATTTTTATTTCTTGTCTATGCAAAGCGAGTATAGTCTTGTTTTACTCGTCTTCGCGTGGGCTTTCTGAAAATGTATAGGTTGACCTATTATATCTCTAGGACCAGAAGTAAACTTTAGCCTTCGAAACTTCCAATAATGGTAGTATAATTTCAATGTTACTAACAATAACGAAAAAAAAATTTAAAAATACATTATTTTAGAATAAAAAAGTTCCAAATTTACTCGAAACTCAGGTTGCCAGGTTTGAGCTACACCCTCGAAAAAAGCTAACATGATTTTTTAACAAATTTGAAACTCAGTCGCTTTATTATTGAAAAAATTGCAAGTGCGTTCAAACATGGCAATCTGATTTTTTAGTAAATTTGAAACTTAGTCGTTTTTTATTCTAGAATAATGCGTTTTTGTTCATTCTCTTCGTTATTGTTGGAAACATCAAGATTATATTACCATTATTGGAGGTTTTAAAACAAGCAGAAAATTTTATCAAGAATGACATTTTACTCTAAAACTAATAATAAAAAAGTTTTTCCTCTTGTAAACTCAATCTGGGAAAATACTGTTGCGTGTTTTACGTTAACGTTTTTTTTAATTTTTATCTTGGCAATTAGTGTTTTAAGGTTTGTGCGGTCGTATACGTTAACGTTAACTGTACATTCCCTTGGTTCATAAAAAAAACTAAAAATTAACTAATAAAAGTAGGATCGTCTTTTAATAAGACCTCAGGGATAATTCTAGAATCTGGCAACGCTGGTTAGGAGACGACTGGGACCAGTCTCGTTGTCTTCCGCATCCCCACTTCTTTGTTCAAGTGTTTCGACTTTGTTTTTTAGGTTTTTTAGTCGTTAACGCCATTATGCGAAGAAATGATAAACTTACTATTAACCAAAAGTTATACTTTATTCTGCTAGTTTGAAATAGAATTAATTCAGTTAAAACTATTGGAAAAAATTTATTACTGGTACAGGTAAGATTAGTTGCTCTTATACTTTTTACCAATTTCTTTTTATATTTAACCTTAAAAGCTGGTGGTACAAGAAAAATTACTTTTTAGGTATCCTTATGTTGAAGGAAAGAATTTTGGAATAATAATGTTATCAATGATGAAGAAAAGACGGGCAATGCAAATAGTTTATTTTATGTGGAACGCAATTTCAAGATAAAGAGTATGGAAGGTGTGATTTTTTATCAATGATGAAGATGAAAAGGGCAATGCAAATAGTTTATTTTATGTGGAACACAATTTCAAAAGAAAGAGTATGGAAGGTGTGTTTTTTTTATGGTAAGTACAATAATTTACATTATTTAATGTAATTGAGGGGGGCTTCGACAAAAAATTGCATAACTTTCGTAGGTAAATTGTTTATTGACAACTGTGAAACGAAAGTCAAATTAAATAATCTAACCTTAAAATAGGAGCATTTTAATTAGATATTTTTTGTTTTATTTATTAGTCTTACAACTTTAGTAGAATGCCCATTTATCACATTTGAGCGTTGTGCCCCAAACATCGTATAAGATAAAAGATAAAAGATAGGTACTTTAAAATAGTGTGCCTTGATATTGTTTTATCAAATGTCATTTTTCTAATGGGAGAGTGTGGACACACTTGTTAAAGAAGAGAGACAAAAATATACGTTAGCTTTCTGCTCGCACTGTGGGTGTAAAGGAAAGAAGAAAAATTTTAACAGTAAATTCTTATTCTATCCTTTACACTTGGCATGTGAGTAGAGAGCTAACATATATTTTTGTCTCTCTTTGATAAGTGTCCACACTCTACCCATTAAAAAAATTACATTTAACAAAACAATATCAAGGCATACTACTTTAAAATACAAAGAAATCATTATGAATTATAAATAATATCAGGAAAATGTTCAAGTAAATAAAAATATATTTGTAATAGAATTCTAGTTTATAACAAAAATATTCTAAACTAAATTATTTTTATTGCAGGATGATACTGGTGTTGATTAAATTCTAACCAAAATGAAGAACTGAAGATATAAGAAGGCATAACTGGTTTTATTTCGATAAACTAAGCGATTTTTGACAATTAAGTATTGCTGATGAAGATAATATTGTGAGTATAAAATTTATTTTAACAGATTAATCAGGTCAGTTCTAATAAATTCGTTAGTTACTTGAGAAAACTTGGCAGAAAAACTGCCAGTCCGAGATAAGCATTATGTAGTATAAATTTGTCACACACGTCTGATCTTAACTTGACATCTTTATCCTTGTTCGTGCTTGTACTAAGATACCAACCTAATCTCATTGAAATTTTTTTATAAATTTTAAAATGCAAAATACAAATTCTCCAGAAGGTACCATAAATTCATTTGGGTACTAAATTTATGAGGGGAGTACTAGAGTACTTTTAAAAACTGAAAAGGACTAAAGAAAAACATCACTGGTTTACTTTTATAAAAGTTGAGTG
>VTPC01002927.1:156035-195816 GCA_011009095.1 Ignelater luminosus | reverse complement strand
ACTCGAGGCCGGACTGACATTGTAGAAAGTACTAGAACACTACTTAAGGCAAGTAAATGTTGAAATGATATCAAACACTGTATGTAAAAGTGTTATTGCAGCGCCATCTCTACTATTTGTTGTGTAAGGTAGTCTTTATGAATCAAGTATAGTTCGAGAGTTCCAGAACTCTCAGCGAGATCAGTGTTGTTTCAATAGTAAGCACACCTGTTTATGACATAAATGGAACAGGGACAAGTACTGTTTCAAACAAAACACCACATAAGTTATGGAACGAAAAACAATTTGATATTATGATAATAAATTAAAAGTATTCGGAACGCATATTTACATACAACAAAGACTAAAATGGGATAGAAAATGTACGAAAGAAATTTCTGTAGGATACTCAGACAATACTAAAGGTTATAGAGTGTATTACCCTGACAAAAATGATGTTTTTCGTGTTAGAGGTGTAATATTTCATCCCGTAGATAAATTGGCACAAGGAGAAGAAGGGACGATTAAAAACCAAGATGTGAGTAAATAGAATAAACAGTTTAATATAGAAGAAAATGGTACAAAGGAACAAAACAGACAAAAGATCAGAATAGTGAAGAAACTAAAATTCAAGGAGTGAAAATGGAAGAAGAATTAGAAAGAGAAGCCCAAGAAGAATCAATAGTAGAATAAGAACAGCAGGAAGAACTACACGTGGACAGTAAAGATGTACATTCATTAGGAGATAGAAGGAAAATTAAGAAACTTACAAGATTTGAAGAATCTGACACAAAGAATTGGTAAATTAACTAAACTATTGACTTTTAATGAAGCGATTGCAAATAGAGAAGTATGTGAGTGGAAGGAAGCCATAGAATAAGAGATTAAAATGCTAGAAAAAGACAATACTTGGACAGAATTAAATCTCCTGAAACATTGTTGTAATATAGATAGTAAATGGATCTTCAAGATTAAAAGAAATCGAAATGAAGACTCTACAAAATGTAAGGCTCGTCTAGTTGCGAAAGGATTCCAGCAGAATGAAGATTTCGATTTATCTGATATTTATACACCCGTGGCCAAACTTACCACTCTTACAACATTACTAGTAGTAAGTCTTCACTTGAATATGGCAGTTGATCAAATTTTTAAATGGACAAATGACTAAAGATGTATATATATATATATATGAAGAAGCGAGAAGGTATGAATAACACTGATGGAAAGATGTTAAAACTCAATAAGTCACTGTCGGGTTTGAAAAAGTTACCGGGATACTGGAACTAAAGGTTTGATACAACAGAATTTCATACATTCCAAGTCTGATTATTATTTGTAGGTTAGATTGCAGAAAAACCACAAAACACATGTCCTACTTTATGTGGATAACATATGTATTGCTGGAACAAATAAACAAAAGGTTAAAAAGCTGAGATCGTCTCTAAAAAGTACCTTTATAATGACTGACATGGGAAAGATAAGAAACTATCTGGGAATCAATATTAATCAAACAGAAAATACAACAGAGATAAACCAAACGGCCTATCTAGCATCTATTCCATTAGAACCAAACTCAAGAATTTTCTTGAAAGCATCAAACAAAAGGAAGTTATAAAACAGTGTAGAAGACTAATTGGATCTAATGTATGCAATGTTGGGCACTCGACCCAAACTATGTGCATCGGTAAGCTACTTGATTCGATTTCGAAATTTAAGAAACGAAGTTTGGAATGCGTTGGAGAGGGTATTTAGCTATATAAAAAGTACCATTCATATGAAGCTGGTATGAAGAAAGAAAGAAGGATATGCAGATTCAGACTGGGGAGGGACATTAATGATAGAAAATTAACATCCAGCTACGTTTTCAAGATAAATGACTGCACGGTACCATAGATGTCAAGAAGACAACAAGTCGCTCGTTCAAGTACTGAAGCAGAATATGTGACAGTAAGTTTGTGTGTGAATAAAGTCTGTTGGCTGAAAAAGATTTTAACTGAATTTAGTATTAACTTTAGTGCACTAATAGTAATCGGTGAAGACAATCAGTTTGCAATATAAAAGTGGCAAAGAACCCCGAATGTCATAAAAAACTAAAACATATTGATATTCGTTTTTATTTTATTCGTGGAAAGGTAGACTCTGGATTACTGAACATTTGTTGTGTGCCTACCGAAGATTAGTTAACTGATATGATGGCAAAACCTTTGAATAAAAATTTATTTTAGAAATTTTGAATACGTTAGTCTTAATCATGTAATGTTTGTTAAGATTTAAGATAAAATTTACATTGAGGGAGGGTGTTACGGTATCAATCTAAATTGCGATGTGATATTAAAATTGCCTATTACAAAGGGCAATATCGCACATACTTACTTATGTGGTGTGCTCGGACTAGAATACCAGACCACTGAGCCATATAGTACTCTAGATCTGATAATTGCCGTGTAGATCCAGTAGGGTATCTGGAGAATTGATTCTCCAGAGCCTACCCAGACTGTTGTCGTCGACTTGGCTATCACTTTGTCACTTCTTAATCTCCTTTCCAAGATCACTGCTAAGTACTTAACCTTCTGCGCGAGCTGTAGAGATCTACCGTACCATATGGATTATCTTAAATCATCCGTTTTCTTTTTCTTGGTGAAGAGAATTACCTCAGTCTTAAATGGATTGATCAAAAGGCCATTCTCGTTACAAATGTTTCTATAATCCTACAGGCCACTTGCATTCGATAGCAAACGAGAAAATAACCAGTGACTAATACTAGCCTGTCGTTTGCGTATGCCAAAGACCATCTAGCTTTCTTGCACCTCCTTGTCTACATGGCAGTCTCCTGCAGCAGCAACATCAATGTCAGAATTTGCTATTCATGATAAATATCAAAGCGCTCAAGATTGTTGCAAAACTATCAAAACATACCTAGTATACTTTGTCAATCTTACTTTGACGAATATTTGTCGAAATTTGCCGCCTGCGTGCTGCGCGCACCCAGCACACGCTCTTTGAACGGCCCTGCTTCAGATGATCATCAAATTTTTTTGACAATAAAGATCTTTGAAAAACCACATACACGTCAAACTTCTATAGATCACCTTTTCGTAAGAGAAATTGGATACTGCTAATGCACGATGTAGAAAATTTGTATTCAGAAATTACATGAAGGGGCAAGAAGATCCCCCTGGGCAAAACAGTCCCTCGCGATCACAGCGTTACTACACACGACATCAGCCCTTGATTTGGTAACAAGAGCCTTTGAGCACGACGATTTAGTAGCATAAGTTACATTCAGGCAATGCAGACGCGATTATTTGTGTCTACGAAAATTCTGTTTTAAATCACCTCAATACAAGGTAAATGTTTTATTTCGTTCACTCTGAGCATTAAAAGTAAATAGTTATTCAAATGATCAATGCAGGAAATAAGAAAGTGTAGTCCGATGAACAAATTGCAGTGATTGTTTGGGAATTTTGGTTAGTTTGATTTAGGTTAGGCGATGTTAAATACGTAGCAAATAAATGAGACAAAAAGATCCCTCAAGTAGCGAGGATCGTCTGCCCCACATTTCCAGTTTTATGTTTCTTAAGCATTAATTACATTTTTTAAATTTAAGATAACGACAATGGTTTGAACCTATAAAAGAAAAACCGAAAGATAGTCATGGAAGAAAGAAAGCATGAAAGCAGCAATTCAAGCTGTACGGAAGGGCTCCTCTAAGAAAACAGCAGCTAGGGATATTGGAGTACCTATTATGGCATTAAAACGCCATCTAAATAATCAAAATAACGGATTTGAAAGATGTTTTAGGGCGTTGTGCCTCCAAATCACTTTATCTACAAGGTACGCATAGAAATTTTTCCGCTTTGGTGCGAGAAATCGGAGATGTTTTTCCAAGTAGAAGCCCAATTCGCGATAAACAGAATTACTACAAAAGAGACCAAATTTAACTATCTAGTGTCTCAACTGGAGTCTAGATACGTTGAGAATACTTATTTGAAACATAATTTAATCTGAGAAAGAAGGTAAAAATTATGCTGCTAAGGAAGTACTCTTGAATATTTCCAAAAGATAAAAGAATCAAACGACTCGTAACTGGGTTGGACCTTGGGAACGAAAAACTCAGCCATTTCTTACGTCGACGTTGAATGAAAACCTTGGCTGGCGAAGACATAACAGAGAAAGTCTTCATAACTCTTTGGATTAATAAACTACCCGAAAATATTAGAAATATTTATTTTTCTCATCAGCGATGAGAATTTGGATAACTATCAGAAATAACTGATAAGATGGCTGAAATAAACTCCCACTCAGAAATATATACAATAGCAGCTCAAAATAACACACGAGATGAAAATATATATTAGGAAATAGCCGAGCTAAGAAAACTAATCGCATCGTTGCAAGTTAGGAGAAGATCCTGCGACAGGAATAGCAACGCTACACAAAGCCGTAGTAACCGAAATCGTAGTAAAAAAAGATATAATCCAAATGGTAAGCTTTGTTACTATGATTTTTATTTTGGTTACAAGTGTAAACCTCGAAAACCTGCACTGCGTTTTCTAGTGGATAGTAAAGCAGAAGTGTCAATAATACCCCCCCCCCCAACCCGAGTCAATTCCAGATGAAATCTATACATGGGCGTCAGCTCGATGATTTCCAGGGAGGGGCTAACCAACAGATTTATAATATAAGTCATACGTGTAGAAATAGAAAACCAGATACGATTAAGAAATTCAGGGTGGGGCAAGCGCCCCTCCTTGCCCATAGGAGCGGACGCTCATGAATCTTAAGCCTCGACCTAGGACTGCGTAGACAATTCCGATGGCCATTTATTGTCGCCAAATGAAAAAGAGGTATCTTAAGGAGCTGATTTCCTGAATGAATTCAACCTATTAGTTGATATTCAACAAAAAGAAGCGTGATCGATGGTACGACAAAGCTCAGGGTCACGGACCAACTCAACGCTATCACATCAGCAGGCGTCATAAGCGTGGTGAATAAGGGTTCTAAATTCCATGATTTGCTTGACTGTATCCAACCATTACAACACCTAGGCTGATAGCTTCTAATATCAAACACAAAACAATGCATGTTATTGAAGCAAGGCGTGGCCTAGTTTCCAGCAGACCAAGACAGTTAGATCCGGCCAAACTCGAGATAGCAAAACAAGAATTCCAATTTATGCTAGACACTAAGTGGGAAATGCTTTTTATTTAAAAAAAAATGAGATAATTCCATTTTTACCAAATCTTTTCTAATTTAACCGACTTCGTATCTCTTACAATTTCCGAGACCCCAATAGTGAGCATCGAAATGTGGACACACTGTATATAAAGCCAGAGTGGCGCTAGTAGCTAGTCAGTTCTGATCGAGGAGTTAATGTATGGTATACCTATAAGTTACCAAATAGAAAAAATGTAATCAAATGAGTTTTATTATTAAATACAGACACCTAAATATTGGTGACCCCTAAACGGATATTAAGATCAACAATCAAGCTGAAGTGATGAAAAAGGCAAGGTTGTAAAAAAAAGAACCAGAAGCAGAAACAGATTAGGAGCATTTCATGAAGACTCACAAAAAACAGTGACGAGAGGGATGGATTCAGTGCACTGTTTGTTCTTTGTAGGCCCATGACGCCTACTCCAGCGTCGAATAGTGTGGTTCACAAGTTCCATTTTGCCTAGTTTTTGCCTGGCTTCACCAAAAATTATGATCGAGGTGTCATTCGATTCGGAATGGCATTTAGAAACTTTTCGAACATTTCGAAGTACCGCGCAAAAAAATTGCAAAAGTTATAAACAAATTCGTAAAAAAAGGGTTTCGTTTTTTCAAATATCTCGGAGGATATTGCAAATATCCGAAATCAAAAACAAGATCCTTAAAGAGCAGAAAACTTCCTACAAAAAAGTCTAAATTCCTGGAATTGTAACACCAATATTTATAATTTTAATTTAAAGGTGAAAATAGGGCTAAAAACGCGTGATCTGGCCGCCGCGCGCGCCGCTTAGTTTGTTCTCTTTAACAAAAAAAATTTTTTTTACTTATTAAATATAAATATTAAGGAATAAAAAAATTCAGGTATCATTGGAATACATGAATGAACAATAATCCATTGGAAAAAAATTTTTCCCACAATTTGTTTATTAGTTATGCTTTTGTTAACTAAAGAAATTTTACCAATTGAAAATTTACATACAAACCATCATATTTTTCAAACTAAAAACCTGAGATTTTTTTCACTTCTTGAACTTATTCTCCAAAGGCTACAGAACAGATCCCCGTTGGAAAAATTAAAAAATTGTCAATCTCCACTTTTTTATAAACAATCAAAAATATTTGCAAAAAACAAAACTCCCTTTTTTGCGCGGTACTTCGAAATGTTCGAAAAGTTTCTAAATGCCATTCCGAATCGAATGACACCTCGATCATAATTCTTGGTGAAGTCAGGCAAAAAAATAGCCAAAAGGGAACTTGTGAACCACATTAGAAGAGAACGATGACACTTTTATATACGACAGTTGTATTTGGATCAACCTCACTTTATTTGTTGAAGAGAAACTTACGTATCAATGTTACTCCTTTTTTATTTTAAACTTGTAATGTAACCAATTTCTATTGTAACGTTTTTGTCATATAAATGCTTACAAAATAACTTGCCCTTGGTATTTTATTTATCTATGTCCAAATGAGGTGTACAAACAGTGATGTTTCACGAAAAGAAAACTTGGTCAAATTTTTCCATTTGATTTACACATGAGATCATTTTGCCCTGACTAGCGGGGCGAAAAAATTACTCTGCATATGTCTACATTTTGATAAAACAATCAAAAGAATATGAATTAGTCAGAAAATGTAAACAACATTTGGAACTACACTGGGAGTGAGCTGTAGGGCTCAAAATCTTAGGGGGATCTTCTTGCCCCGGTCTCCCCTACAAATTAAATTTCAACATAATTACGACATCCTTTTCTTATTTGAGCATCATTTATTGAAAAATAAAATATTGGAACAAATACATAAACACCAAGCAAATCACTCTTTTGAGAAAAAAAATGAAAGAATAAAGAAAACAGTTTCAATAAAGTTCATGTCATCATTTTTAAACAAATTTTTTATAAATTATAATCAATACCCATTTCAAAAAAAATTTAAATATGATAAGTACAATATCTTTTTATAAATACAATTTACATCGTACACATTTCCTTTTTAGCTTCTTTTAAATTAGAAACTTCCACAAACACAACATTGCCTAACACTGTTTACATGAATATAAAGACTAAACAATATAAACGTGTCCATCATCATTTTGTTTTTTCACCTAAATAGTGCTAGTTGCTCTAATAAAAGAGAAAACGAAAAAGACAATATTCTCAATATTATGCAAAGCGCTCGCCTTTTTTTGTCAAAAAATGTGAACAAGACAATTACAAAGATTTCTCATTTAAGGCATTTGATTTCAATAGGTATATGTATAGTTATATAAGTGCACTTTTAAAGTAAACTAAAATAAAAAAGGTGATTAAATATAATAAACATTTTTTAATTTACCTTCGGAAACTCGCAGCAAAATGTGCGTTAAGCCTAGATAAATTATAATAATTAATAATAAATCTTTTAGGTTTTTTCCATTTTGATAGTGGTACTAGAGAAAGAATGCTTTAGAAGCATTTTTGCACCGGCTACAAAATATTATACACACGCACACACATCATAAATATTTATGTATAAATAGATTATAATAGTATTAATAAATCGAATGGTACATTATTATATTGCTTGATTTTACAAAGTGTATAGTCACAAATTCTAAAGGCGTTTTATTATAAGACACTTTCGTAATTTACTTTTCCTTTTTCTTTTTTAAAAAGTTAAGGCAAAAAGTTTTTGATATAATACCTACTATGTAATAATAATAAGTACGATTGAAGTATGTACTTTGAAGATGACTCTATAAGAGTATCTACTATAATATGCATTATATTATATATTATTTCTTTTATTTTATTATTTATTCAAACTAGAACTAAACTAGTAGATAAGGAAAACTGACTTAAAATTACAAACTGACGAATGGTATTAGCAATTAGAAGTAATTTAGTAAAGACGATATTCAAAGATCATAATAATATTTTTTGTGTGTAGACCGATTCAAATTGAAAATTAAAAGCAAAATCTGAATTAGTTTGAAATTAATTTTTTTAAATAAAAATTCTTAACTCAGGACTTAAATAATTTTTCTTATAATTAATTATAAATTTGGGTTTTTCTGTTAGAATTTTATAATTAAAACCAAGAGTTACTCATTGGAATCTTATCACAAACTTGACATAATAAAATTTTGTAGGAATATAGGCTGATATCAAAACCTTTTACTTTTTGAACTATTCAAATACTTAAGATTGGTTTGTTTTTTTAGTAAATTTAAATTTTTTTTTAAATTTAAATTATAAAATATTACTATGACCATCGATAATGGAGATAATACCGTTCGTCTGTGATATATTTGGTTTACTAGACTGTACTTGTATTTATTTACAGAATTAACATAGAAATAAATATATAATATATGAATACCAAATAAAATCTAAATAATAATAATCCGAAAATAACAATAAATCTAGAATGAAGAAAAAAATACAATTTAAATCCATAAATTAGAATTTAATCTACATATAAATACCAATGTCTACAAATATCTCTGTCTATAATTTTAGGAATACACCTCAGAATACTACAAGTAGGAATAAAGCACAACACATCTAATTCAATTCAAAATAAGTTTCGTTCCAAATAATTACATTACCTACATATGTACTTAATTTACTTTAAAAAAACAATAATGCTGATTAGGTTTATCACGCTATTATTTTAATCAATTCGAATTAAAATTAACTAATTTGAAACGAAACTTAGTTATCTGCTACTTTTTAAAAGTTCAACCCTTTCCCTTCGTTTTTAATATTATTACTTTACTTGAGAAATTTCCAACTTAATAAATTTAAGTTGAAATAATATTGACTAGAGTTTTCAAAACTGCAAACACGCAAACTACTAAAACAATAATAGGTACACACAGAAAACTATAAACATTTTTAATTCCTACTCGTCCCCTTTTACTCCTAAAAGTTTAGCAGCATCATCAGGGGATGCAGTTAAAACTTGTTCTATAATAGAACGATCTCTAATACCCAACAAATTACTGATTAAGTCACTACCTTCAGTACCATCAGATTCATCAGTTTTTTCAATTAGTTTACTTACCAAATTATTATTATTACTACCCTTAATATACTTATCAAAGCTCGGAGTTAAATTAGCATTGTTAATATCTTCATCGCTGTTTAAATTGTCGTTTTCGAAAGCTGCGTTGTGTTTCTTGCGATGTCTCAACATGCTGTGTTTCAGAGTAAACCGTCGATGGCATATATCACAACTGAAAGGCCGTTCTCCAGTATGGGTTCGCATGTGTCGTCTCAAATCTTCAGCAGACCAAAATCGACGCATACAAAAGGCACAAATAACTTTACGATTAGCATAATCTGGAAACTTTCCGCGAACTTCATTGTCATCATTGTCGTCGTGATTGGGATTCTCGTCCGGTGTTGTAGCATTTGCATCAAATGCATTTTTCGCCATGAGTAATTCGTACTCGGAACTGTGTCTATCTTTAATGTGATCGAGAGCGTCGTGTCGTTCGCCAAACGAACTGTCGCATAAGTGGCACTTAAACGGCAAATCGGAACTTTGTAAATGAGACGTTTGCACTTCAGAATTTGGAAGGACCTGTTTATGGTGCGTCGTTATCTGCTTGTCCCATTCGCTTTTGTGTTCCCCCTGTGACATTTTTTCATCTTCAGAACTTCCTGCCTCGTAACCGGTTGAAACTTGAGAGCGTGCGTCATCACTTTGGGCACCTTGCGAGGAATGCTTGCAACTTATATGCTTTTTTAGGTTTGAATACGTGGAAAACGTGCTGCTGGGACAACTTGAACATTTAAATGGGCGTTCGGGAACATTTCGCATCATGTAATTGGTACTGTTGTTGGGAATATCATTATTGATGGCCGTCGCAGAATTTCCATGCTTTCGTAGTAAATGGCGATCACAATTTGATTTCGTCGTGAATAATAAAGGGCAATGGCTGCATTTAAATGGTTTTTGTCCAGTGTGGGTTAGAACGTGTCTTCGTAATGATGATGTCCAGGGAAATTTCCTCTGACAATACGGGCAGCTGACTCGATTTGGAGCTAGGGAATATGCGGATTTTTTCTTTGCTGGTGCTTGCGTCTGTGTATTTTCAGATTCTGATCTGTTAACAAAAATTAACTAGTTCTTTTATCTAAAGTTCAAAAAGGAATTATTATAAAACTCACCGATTTTCGTCAGTCCCAGAATTGTTTTCCTCACTAGTGCTGCTGCTAGCAACCAAACCTTCTTCATCCTCTTCACTAATACCACCACCTCGTCCTTCACCCCTACGGAAATATTCTTTAAATGGTTGTTGCGAAGCATTATCTAGTAAGCGAGCTACTGGCACTAAGTCTTGACCATCCTCATTCTTCACTGTACTGCTTGGATTTTGAACAGGATTACTGCTATTTAGAGTCTCTGAATATTGTTTAGAACGAAACTGTTTGAGTTGCTCTTCTAGAATTTGCGTTTTGCAAACTGAATTTTGTACATTACTTTCAGAATTCTCCTCAGTTTTATTTGCAGCTTCATCTTTTTCATCAATCACTAATGCATAATCATCATCTTCCTCTTTAATTTTAGTCTCATGCTTCCCATTATCATTTCCTTTAAAATTTTGTACATCTTTTAAATGCTTTGCTAATAACATCAATTTTAAACTTTCAGGCGTTTGATTGTCTTTGGTATCATCATAGTCTTGCTTCTTTGGTGTGTCATAATTAGGAATATTTATATTACAATAATTATTTCTAGAACTAACATTAGTAGAGTGTATTTTACGCCCACTACTTCCAACATTCGATCTTTGTCTTTGTGACCAATACTGAGGATGTTGTTGTTTAATATGACGTTCCATATTCGATCTCAGTGTAAATCTAGCCGAACAATATTCACAGGTGAAGGGTCTCTCAGTACGATAACGTCTTTGTTTCTGCTTAGGCATTAGCACTCCATTCTTAATAACCATTTTTACAGAATTCGGTGAAGGCATAGATTCATTCTTATTAGAAATAGGTACCGGGCTTTGCATTTTAATTAAACTATCAGATAAGTTCTGATCTATAGATAAAGTCAGCGGTTTTGCTTCTTCAGCTTTCCCTGAATTATGATTCGAGTAACCACTTTCGTGAACATTTAAATCTGGTTTTATTTCGTTTAATTTAAAGTTATTAAACGCATTTAAACCAGGATTAGAAAGGGATTGTTGGTGGAAATTTTTAAGTCTGTCTGCAAAATTATCCATAACCATCCCACCACCACACAGTTGTAGACGTTGCAGTCTCTCTTTGATCTCCTGGGGATCTTGAGGTAGCAGTGGTGAGGGAAGTGCTTGAAACAGTAATGGATTGAGAGAAAATGGCCACGGAGGTAAACCAGGCAGTCCTGAGAATCCATTTCTGTAGAAAGCTAATTGAGAAGCATATAAACCAGCTGGATCGATTTTCGGTGTATTCTTAATAAGTTGTCTTGCTAAGATTTCACCCATATGAGATGGATTATTTTCAGGGCATTTTTTTGGATAAATCTTGGGGAACATCTTCATTGTTTTGTTTTGGTATTTCGGGAGGTTTTGGATCTGATCTTTTTTTACTTAAATCCAAAACTAAATCCATAGGTTGTTCTTCATCGTCGTCATCATCTAAAGAATGAGTCTCTGTTATGTACTTTTTCTCTTTTTCCGGTTCAATAGCTTGTAGTGACTCGATATTTTTCACGTTGATTTTCGGTGTTGGTTTTTGAGGTGTCGACACATTACTGATTTTTGGTGAGAAACTAAAATGACCACTAAATGGTGAAGATGGTTCGTTTTTCGTCAGGTTGTGTTCTTGTAATGATTTAAGGCTTTCGTTTTGCATAATGTTGCCAATATCTAGTCGATTTGCAGAGTGAGGTCTAGGGAGGGTAAATGGAGCTTTCATGTTTAACAAGTTTGATCCGTTCTTATCAGGTAGCAATCTTGATAGATCAGGAGTTGGTAGATAACTTTCAGGTGTCATTATTTTCACTTTGTCTGGAACCAATTCGTTGATGTCTTTGGAAGAAGAATTTAATGGCGCGTTTCCTTTAACGTTTTCTTCTCGAGCTAACATTTTACTAATTTCCTCGTTGCTTGGATCTTCTGAAGGATGATAAATTATAGATTTCTTAACTTCTTCTCTTGTGGTTTTTGCATGTCTATTTCTTAAATGCCTCTCACAATTGGCTTTCGTTGTAAAGGCATAATTACAAAGTGCGCATTCATAAGGACGATCTCCATTATGAGTTCTCATATGTCTTATAAGAGCTGCTTTATCTATAGAAGAATGTGGACACATATTACATCTATAAGTTCCATTATTATTTCCATTTAAGTGCGCACGATTATGTCCTTTCAGTGCGCGCAAATTTGGAAACACAGCCGTGCAAAGTCGGCATGGAAATTCACCACGCAACTTCATCTTCCTAAATTCCGCCGCGAACAAATCTTGAGATTCTTCTTCATTTTCATGTTTTTGAAGATCTTGCTCACTTTCATTGCCTATAGAACGCAGAGAAGAGTTTACCTCGACAGTTTTCGCCTGAAGCTGCTGAAGTAATGTACCATTTGTAGTCATTGAAATTATTGACTGGATGTCAGCCAAATCCTTGTTATTATCAGTGGAATGTACTGCGTTATGTTGAGGTTTGATCATTTTCTCGGTATTCATTTGATTCGATTCGATTTTATCATGAGAATTATTTTGTAAATGCAAGTTCGCAAAGAAATCATTTCTTCTGATATCCTTTTCAATATTATTAGTATTTTTTGTACTCAAACAGTTTTTACTTTTCATCGATAAATCTAAACCAATTATGCAATCGCTTTGATGTATTTCGAGAGAACTAGCACAAGGGAATGCACGAGAACATTTGTCACATTGAAACTTCAATCCGCCAGCAACTTTATGTAAATTCTTTTCGCATTCGTATCTAGCAATGTGAGGAAATTTCTGGCTAGAGAAATCGACGAAAGTCAAATCTTTAAAACCGATAACCGAATTTTTCTGAAGTTTATTTTCTTCGTTGATATGAACCATATTTTTGTGTTCGTTGAGAAGCTTGTTATTCTTAAATATTTGACTACAAAGATTACATTTTGCAGGATAATCCGGATGATTGTCTTCTAAATGCACATCTAAGGTATCAGTAGAATTAAAATCGTCTCTTTCACACACAGGACAAGTATAAGTTTGGTTAGAAATATTTTCTAATTTTATTCGGGATTGCTTATAAGATTCTTCTGAATCGACATCGATGTATTTACGTTTATTATTATCAGGAGATTTGTTTTCAGTAAACGCGCTTTTATTGCTATCGTGTTTCGAACTTATTTTGTTATTATTGTATTCTACATTTTTCGAACCGCTACTCCCGCCACTATCTGAACTTCCGTCCGATTCGTAATTGTCTGTTCTACTAGTGTGGGTTCGCATATGCCTATGCATGTTTCCGTTGGTGGTAAATGTGTCTCCGCAATGTCTGCATGTAAAAGGTCTCTCACCACTGTGTATAAGCATATGCCGATCTAAACTTGCACTCGAACTAAGCACTTTACAACAAATGCGACACGCGAAACCTTTCTCTGGATCCTGCACTTCTGATTCGTTGTTATGAGATCTGATATGTAAAGTGAAGTCGTGTTGCGATGTCAACATGACTTCACAGATTGGACAGAGGTATTTACGATCCGGGGAACTACAATTGCTTCGATTGTCGGTATCTTCATTTTCAGAACGATTCGAACGGTCCATTTCCATAAACGTGGTGGAATTTCCAGTCGCGGATAATATACCTGAGTCGCTTTGATTACTTTGGTTTACGTTAACTTCTTTGGCATGCAAATCTAGCTCTGGAGATACCTCCATATTCGTTTGAGGAACTGTAAAAGAAAAGTTTAAATTAAAAGTGGAGAAATATTTTTAATTTATTAGATAAAATACAGTTAGATACAAAATAATTTACTCAATTTCCCAACTGATTTGAGATACTTGTCTGCAGATAAATATCAGTTATTCTTTACTCGTGTACTATCTTTAAAGTCATTACAAAGAACACGATTAAATAGATTAAACAAACATAAAAAAATATTAGAGTGGAAATTGGAATAAATGAGAGATAAGATCGTGTTGAAACAAAATGATTAAGAAGAACAAATATATTAAAATGTGATCTGTACTTTTTTTTTGTTGATAAGAAGATATTACTCGATTTTAAAAACTGAACTCTGAATGGCACACATACAAAATGAAATCATTGCTGATAAAAATCCTTTATACCTACCTTTGGTTTACACGACCTCAATCACTCTTTCATCTAAATGCGCAAGAGTATGTGATCATCATTGTTAGATTATAAAAATTGTTCTAATAACAATATAAGCCGATTTATCAGTTATACGTGTCAACAACATTAAAATTTTTTTATGATAATGAAAATATATAATGTTCCAACCTCCGGATACATATTCCAGAAAGGAAACTAAATTTCTAAGAAAGCGGAAATAATAAGATTAAAATGGACCACAAATACCAAGATATGTGTAGTTGTGTCAAAGCGAAAACCACATTTTCAGTTTCCTTCGGAAGATATAAAATCTTAAATATTATGTTATTGTTTTGCTGTTTTGTGCTGGGGAATCCACAGAGATATTGTAATTATTTTAAATTTTACAGCAGGTGAAACGTGAAAGTGTCTTTTATATGCATATTACTTACCACTGCTCCTATTTGGTGGCGGCGAACCAGTCTGAAGATGACCATCAGGCATGTATACAATGCCTTGCATCTCGAAGTTACGTTCTGGAAAAATTGAAAAAAAACAAATTTTAATAGAAAGATCAATAAAGATGTTAATATTCACACAACAAAAAGCGGTTACTATGTTAAAAAAGGATAATAATATGGCTTGATGTCGAAAAAAATTTATATGTGGTATAGGTACGGTAAAAGAATATTATATTTAAGAGGTGGTAGCATATGTTGGCTTCACCTGCCTGTACATATATGCCGGGTTTATAAAACACCTGCTTTGGCGCGTGCCCGTGTCCCTTCTATTATACAACGGAACAGATAAAAAGGCTTGCTGTCTATTCAGAAAACTCTGATCTCAACCAGTTTTTGTATTCATAAAAAAAAGATTCGATTGTCTCTATTTTTGAATCTTACAAATCAAAAGTTATTTTTCACTGATAGGTATCAGGAAAAATATTGATTTATAATCATTTCCAAGAAGAACTAAGATATAATATTTTTCAAAACGATAGATTACAAATTTGCACCTAATTATTCACACTTTTACACGTTTGCGTTCCACTGTAACACATTTTAAATGTGTTAAAAGAAATGAATAATAATTAGGAATCTTTCATAAATTTTTATATTCAAATATTACATAAGCAAGAATAATTTACATGCAACTACATATATCTCTTTTTAAATGATGGTTATACTACATATCCTACAGTTTTCTTTTCTGATGTGTTATTATTACTATTATGCGCAATTTGTTTCATAAGGCTGTGGATATATTAAGAAATACATTTTTAAAGGGAAGTCATAATCTATCCAGGAAATATGTTCTCGTTGAAATTATGAAACTTGACTCCTCGTAGAGAAATAAAGAATTTGAAGATTTCATAGAAATATTGTGAACGTGAATTGCAAATGTTGAAAGTGGAAAAGAATTTAAAACCATCTTTGATGCATTTTTCTATCAATAAACCTACCAAGACATTATTATTGAAAAGTTCTAAAAGTGCATTTGAAGACATCACGTAGGATACATTACACAATCGCGACTTCAAATGAGTCAACTATCAGGTAGATATCTAATCAGTATGTATGAAAATTATTTCGAGATTACACATTTTATATTTAAAAACAGTTTCAGCTAAAATAAGAATATTATTCCAATAGACAAACCGACATCTTTTTCAATTTATTAAAACTATCAGAAGGAAATATAGAAGAAAGCTATAAATATGCTAAACAAGTTTTCTATTCATTTAGTCTGTGGAATAATAAGATCATAAAGAGATGAATACGATCGCCCAAAAAATAGACCTCTATCAAAAGGAAAATTAAGATTATTCAATGCGCAGACACAAGTGTTATAAATAAATAACAATCTGGCGCCTAAAATAGCAAACATAGTCATCAATAAATGATCGAGTCTTTATCTGATTTCTCAAAACTGAAGGTTTCTAGAAGAAAAAATCATAGTCAGTGTAACTGACAATGAGTGTATTTTACAGTATAAAGGAGCTTAAAAAAGGGCAGCATTTCTATTTTGCCTGTTTTTCATTAACAGTTTTCTTCACAATTTTCTTTTAAACTGAGTTTCGAGTTTTACAAAAATAAAATCTTTATGTCAAAATCATGAAGAAACCAGAGAATGTACTGAAACGGTGAGTAGTTTTTGCTAAGGTTTGGGTTCAAACTAAATCAAAACATTTTTCGGACTTCTCTGATCTAAGATGCGTACCCAACACAACGCAATAAATTTCTCCGAAACAATAAAGAACGTAACAAAAGAGTAAATCATGGCCGAGCAAGTTCGCTTTGAGAAAATAGTACACAAACATACAGAAGATCCGGATTTAGCATTAAGGGCAATTAGAAAAAATCAAGGTACAGTTTACCATAAATCGCAAAATTTCCGACCACGAAGCTAAATTGCTTCTATTCATTGACACCCAGAAGATTTAGAAAGCAATCGAGATTATAAACTCAAGTTGGCCCCATTATAGGATCCTGGACAAAAGCAGAAACCGGAGAAAGCGATAACTTTATTGAGAAATTATTGCATATTTCTAGTCTAGAAATTTTTACGGCAAAAGATGCTAATTCTGTTGGAGAAAAGGTAGAAACAACTCAACAAAGGTATGATAAATCAAATACGTTTAAAAAATTGTCTGGAAGCACAAATTAAACCGTTTGTAAAATCCCACAAAAGATCGGTTCTTTTTTAACCGAATTTGAACACAGCTCATTACAAAAAGGACTTAGATAGAGGAATAGCAATAACTTGAATTGAATTTTGTTTCGAAGGCAATCAAGCCCCCAACTACTCTGAGCTGAAGCTAAATGAGAAATATTGGGCGATCGTAAAGCGATAACTTTTGATGACGCTCGGAAAAAAAATTGTAACTCCTCGTTAGCTTGATGAAGTTGAAGTTGTTGATTCAAAGTCTGCAATTCTCGCCTTTTGTATTGAAGGATAAGGTTGCTTTGAGTTAGACAAAAGCAAAAAAAGCGTACCAGAGACGATCACAGTAAATAGAATCTTCAACACGTCATAAACAGTCTTCTGGTTGTAATGATAGCGTTGATGGAATTGATAAGATCAGTCCCTTATCAATAAGCAGAAGAGAACTCGAAGAGCAAGCATGACAAAAAAAAGTAAAGATCTGAATAATCTCACGACAACCTCAAAGATCAATGTTACCATGCGGATTCAGAGCTTGAGATAGTTTCATCATTAAAAATTACCTGACATGTTCGAGTTTATGGCAAGATTTATTGATGATATTGGCTTTGAGCTGGCAACAAGCTAGAGAGGTTAGAGCCGGATTGAACCTTGTGTCAGTGATAGGCTATGAAAGAAAATGGAAAAGCCACATACATTACTGAATCGTACTAACTACAACAGTCCTGATTTTGTCTTTTCTGTTTTGACTTTACTCTCTTCTTTCTCTTTGCTGATGTAGTATTAAAAAACCTTATTATTATCTTTTTTTGGTATGTTCAGATGATCTCAATATTCAATATTAGTGTCCTTGCTCACATTCTACAAGCAAATTCTTCAAGATCGATTTACTGAAGAAATTTTAGGAGCTTTTAGAGATATGTAGGTTGAGTCTGCATTTTTTGAAATTCTTTTCATCATTGTGTACATCTAGGAATGTTAAAGCAGCATCTTCGGATTCAATTACGTTCTATTTATGGAATTTCTACAAGACTTTCTATTGTGATATTTTTTCAGAGTAGTCTCTTAAAGGCCCTTACGGGTTGACTCCTTACTCACTTATCCGCTTCCTCGGTTACCGTTAGGTGTCGACGTAATGCGTTATTCCTTGTAGAAGTTCATCCATGCCGTTCTGTTTCTCGCTGTCTCTTCTTATCTGGACTTTACTCCCAAATCGCTCTTACTAAATTGTTCTCCTCCATTCGCACCAGATGCCCAAACCACCCTAACTGTCTTTACTCTATAATTTTAACTAATGGTGTCACTTTTAGCTTTTCCCGTATGTCACTGTTTCTGATTTTGTCACTCCTGTACACCCTCTCTATGCACCTCAACACTCGCATTTCCACGGCTTGGATTTTTGATTTCAGTTTCTCGTTCTGTATTCACTCATGTACACTAAAATTGGCACTAACACGATCTTGTATATCTTGACTTTCGTGGCTTTGTTCACTTCTTTCTTCTTAAAAAGAAGATCTCAGCGCATAGAATATTTTAGCTGCATTTTTCAGTCTGTTGTCAATACCACATTCAATATCTCATTAACACTCGAACAGTGATCCTAAATATGCCAATAATCTTATCTGCTTTGCCTTTTGTCCGTTAATATGTATGTTTATGCTCTCGTAGTCTCTTAAGATCACCATCACCTCCGTTTTCGTTGCGTTTATTTCCATACTGTACTCTTTCATAACAGTACTCCATTGCTGAATCGCCTTCTATAGCTCATTGGCGCTTGACGCAAACAGCAGCAGATCGTCTACGTATAAAAATTCTTTTATCGTTACGTAATGTAGTTTTCTCATGCCGCCTAACCGAAAACTATTATTATTTTTGCCGTTTGGTCCAAGACCATTATAAAGAGTAGTGGGCTCAAGATGCCACCTTGCCTGACTCCATTTTTGGTAAATAACTTCTTGGTCTTTCCTGCTCTTGCCTTAATCATATTTGCCGTGTTTCTATACAAAACACCGTAGTCTTCCATACAACTCCATATCAGCTCTCTGGGCAACGGATCAAAAGCTTTTTCTAGGTCGATTGCACACATGTATACTTTATCTTCTCCTATCATTATTCTCTCTCTTATCTGTCGCATACAAAATATCCAGTCTTGTATTTCTCGCCCTTGGCGTTAACCAGCTTGATTTTCTTTGATCTTTGATTCTGTTTGCAGTTAAGAATTCTGTCATATATTTTTCCAACTACACTTAGTAGGAAAATGTCTCTGTGGTTGCTATATGTTGTGTTCTCTCCTTTTGTTGGTATTGATACAATTACTGCAAGTCTCCAATCATTGGGTAATTCTTCTTTTTGCAAACCTTTAGTATTAATTCGTGTAGTCATCTAGTTCCTTCCTGTTCTATATGTTTAAGTATGTCGGATTGAATTCCGTCTTCTCGAGCGGATTTGCCATTTTTCAGACACTTCAGTGCTTTTGTCACTTCTTCATACGTGATATTTTCATCTTCCTCTAGGTTATTGTTTGTTCTGCAGTAGTTCATATTGTGCTTCCAACTTATGTTCTCTTGCTTTCCCAGCAATTCACTGAAATATTCAAACCATCCCTCTTTGATATTTTCCTGGCTTGTTAATAGTTTGCCATCCTTATCCTTGATGAAATTATGTCCTTCTTTGCTGTCTTGATTTCTTCTTAGGCTCGTCAGTGTTGAATTTTTATTGTTTTGTAATTTTTCATGAGATCTTCACTATGTCACTATTATTGATGCTTCATCATTTTTGATGTTTACACTTCTATTTCCTACCCGGATCGTAAATTTGATAAGTTCTACTAGAATGGGTACGGTTTATTTATTGCTTTATAGCTAAAAGACAGAGAGAGAGAGAGAGAGAGAGAGAGAGAGATATTCTTGTTTTCCCTGCTTTTACTATCTGTAAAAAGTATTAGCTGCTCTCATTTTTGTCTTCTAATGCTACTCACGTTCTCAAGTACATCTCCATTGGTAAATTTCGTTTGCACCTACGTACTGCATTTGTTTTAGTTTTGTAAGATAAAGCTGCAAGAATATTTACCCTTTGACTAGTCTGTTATCCGATTTTGTTTGGGGTTGTATCACGCTAGATTCGGTGAACTACAACTGTGCATTAATTTGTTAAGCCAAAATGCAAGATATACTTACGGCTCTTTAACCCTGGAGAGGAATAATAAACAATATAAATAAGGAGGAGATCTGCAATCTCTGATATGATGAATCGGGGAGGAAACGTCAAGATTTACTTGCAGAAGAACTGATATCCAGTCTTCCGCTGGTTTCACCACCACCGCTGAGCGCAAAAGCAACCACGCGGTACATGCCACTCCCACTACCAATAGGTGGTTTATATTGCAGATCAACCTGAACTTAGTTTAAGTGTTTCAAACAATTCAGAATGCAACAATCTTCTAACCTATATACAAGGATTAATCTTTGTTGGCTCAAATCAGTATCGACATAAAAAAAGGTAATTTTTTTCAGAAAAACAAACTAATTTATTAAAGGTTACAGTTCAGAAGGCTTTCTCTACAGTTATGACTATGAGGTAAAATATCCTTCTGATCTATGTATTATAAGAGTGTGAAGCATTCCATTTGAATTGCCCAGAAGGCCTGGCGCAAGGTTAACTTTTCCAAGGCAGAAATATGTTGTTATCGGTTAAAGTGCAATATGCTGTATAGATAATAGCTTGTGGAAAATCAGAACCTCAATAGCTTGATGAGCTACAGTTCTCAAGTTATATTCACAGCAAAGCTGTAGGTAATTTTCTGTCTTCAATTAATCAAGATTCTAATTTTAAACGACGTAAAGGACTTGATTTACTTAAAATTGCAAACTTTTCTCCATTCAACTGGAGAAAATTCATAGCTAACTACATGTATAAGAAAAACTAGAATCCAGAAACTTTCCACTATCTCTTTATAATTTTGTTGGCCTCTCAGAATTAGTTTCGGTCCATTTTTGATTTAAAGTATTGATATGTTTTTTACTTTCTTTTCTTCATTTTAAATTCGTCTTTTGGACCAAGTAACTTGGGATTTTTTCTATAAATAATAATTTGAAATTTGATTTTTTTTCCGATTTCCATAAAGATTGCTTTATACTGATCATTTGGAAATTCATTTCATCAAGATTATTTCTGTCTAAAGAGATCGGTTTTTTCCTGAGATTCTTCAGTCGAAAGCAGGAAACCAGATCATTACTGCAGAAGTTTCTTTCAGCTTTAAAATTAGAAACGTCAGAGTTTTAAGTAAACCATAACGGAAATCCAGAATCTTTAAATAAGTTTTTGATCGTCTTGTACTGGTTTTTCTGTAGTTAATTTTTTTTACAAATTGAATCATCGCTTAGAAATTTCTAAATCTAAGTAGTACTTGAACGCATACATAAATGTAATTGCGTCTTCAAATTTTCCTTTATCATCGTCAAGATTGTTGCGGCATCTTTTTTAGATTTACCCTAACATTATGAAGCAACCCAGGATATTTTTCTTTAAGGAAAACGCTCAAAAAAGAAATAATCTGAAAAATGATTGCGTCAGTCTTAATAAAAGGAAACGTAAGTAAAATAAATAAAATTAAGATTTCTTTTGGAGCAAGATGATTTCAATTAACTAAATAATTGATCTAAAAACTAATCTTAATTATTCTTTTATTTCAGAAAAAGAAATTAGAACAAATTAAAAAAGAGATTCCGTATTCGTCAAGTGTTTATGATTTACAGCATGTAGTTATTACATAACACGATTTTGAAATCCTTCGAAAAGAATGTAAATCAAATTGTTGATGTATTTGTCAATACAATTTTGAAAAGTAAAACTCAACAGTTTGCAGAATGAACAAACTACTTAGTAGGTACTTCATGCAAGAGTTATTTATCAATTTTAAAAAATGAAGGAAATAAATATGTTAATAATACTAATAACATTGATTTTCTGAAGTTTTTATTTCGTAATGCTAGGCAATTTGAATGTCTTAACTCACAATCAGTTATACTGGGTGAATCAATCTCGAAGCTATTAAGCAGAATTTAAACTTTATATAACATCAAAAGAACCGCTAACAAGCTTATAATAATCACCTCTTCATAATGAGTGCTAATTCGCAATAATTCAATTCATTATAAATTTTATCAGTCCGGTTCTGGTAAATACATTAAATAATTCTCTCTCAACAAATTTCTTTGTTTGAATACACCAAAACTAAAACTTTCAAAGTTTCTCTGACAAATTTGCAGTTTTTTTTTCTCTAAATTACTATGGAAGAATTTTCGGTCTAGTGAGTTTAGATCCTCATCACATCTTAGTCGAGAAAGCGTGGATCGCAACAATATCATAGTCATACTAATTTATGTGTTTATGTAATTATATACCGTCTGTTTGAAAATCTGCGATCACGACATTGTTAAATATCGCTATCAATGAATGATGTTTTCTATAATCATTATGTGTGTGTGCTGCTCCTGCTATCTGGCAAAAGTATGAATAACTCCAACCAAGAATGATTTCGCAACTACGTAAAAAATACGTCAATGCTTATTAGAACGCGATTCCTACTACATTCTTGTCTCACAAAAGAGATGTAGAATATAAAATATTATAACAAAGATTATTTTTAAATAACATGGTACATAATAGACTTTTAATGATAAGGATGTTAATAAAACAAAGAGACTTCTCATTTAAAAATTATTTGAAATCATAACATTCTTGTATGTTTGTACACACATAATGTATGAAAACTGGAGTTCGTAACGAAAATTGCAGCAGCAGGTTTTATAATAAAAGACAATATTGCCAACGTTGCGTGACCAAACGCAGACTCTAATGAAATCTCCCCAGATGCTACATCTTTACTCACCGGAACGAAAATCGCCTTGTTATATTCTCTAACTATTTTTTAAAAATAATAAAGATACCTTAATAAAGCGCTCGTCTGAGCAAAAATTATTTTAACACACACAACACAAGTGGCCGGGCAAAAATGTGAGATTATAAATAAAGTATGAAATATTCATTTTATTACCTTTGATGCAGGCAGTATATAAAATTTGATTGCACACAAACAATTAAATTCATTATTATTATTATTAAGATGAAGAGGAGAAAAATTTTTTAATCACTTTTACTGTTACTTTTTAATGTATGAAAGTTTATCACAATTTAAAATTATGCGATTTAGCGCTTTTTTTCTGCAGTATAATTAGAGCTAATTATAATTTAAGATTGAAACTTAAAAAGTCACTATTACACTGAATAAATGAATCTAAGATTCAACCGATTAAAACACGTTATTTGTTAAGCGTAAGAACTTTCTTGACGCATCATTTATCTTTTGGCGGCGCATGGGTTTTGGAAAAGCGATGAGTGTGCTTCTGTCTTACAGGGAAAATCCGGTGTGGGTGGTTCCTGACTGTAACCACAGAAACGCCTGATCAACACCATAAGCAAAAGATAAATCCTTGCCCAATAATTGCACGACGATGATAAAAAAAATTGAGACTCATTTTAATGATCGATTTTAAGATTTGGGACCCTTTCTCTTTTTTTAAATATCTTAGAAGTAAGTTTTAGCAAAAGGTTGCTGTAATATGATGTCATTTCCATGTTATCGGAGGAAAACGGAAACAAAAAGTATATCTTAGAATATTCAAAAATAGAATCATTTCTTTTATGTTTTCCACTTAAGAAATAAAAACCCAAAGGATACTATTTATAAATTTCTCAAATTATCCTAGTTTCTCTGAAACATTATTAACGTAGATAATATTATGATAATGAGATCTGAACAAATCGTCAACTGTAGGATTGTGGTTTAAGTAAGAAAAATTCCCAGGGTCTTATCAAATTTCTAACACACCTCTAAAAACTCAATAATAGCAACGTAATCATCAATAATGATAGAATATCTGATTTCTCAAAAAAGACAGTTTTTAGAAAAAGAGTAATCATAGCCAACAAAGCTTATCTTCTAGGAACTCAGGGAAAAAGATTCTACGGATTTATCCTCTGAAGATAGGATCAATACAAATCATGAAAACGGCGAATTTACTGTAAGGATCTAAACTGAATCAAACGCTGAAACGTCTTTCAAATATTTTTGGTCCATTGCGCTTTTTTAGCCAATAGAACCCAATCGAAGTTTTGCGGTTAGCTGTTTTGATAATTATTGTAAAGTTTTTATTATTAACAATCGCGTTTTCTTTTACAAAGCTTTTAATATACCAAACACACGCAATCCTAATAACTGGAGTATTAAAAAAAGTTGATGTAGCAAATAAAAAAGAAATATGCAAAAACCAGAAAACATCTTTTCTTCCAGAAACAAATTCCCAGAGAAAATTGAAAATAGAAATTTCTATGTTATTAAACTTTTCCTATTTATCTGAATTTTCTAAATTTCATATTAAGGAATAATAATAAATACCTACGTATAAAGGTAATTGAAGCACAAATGACTGTAATGAATTTCACTTTTCTAGCTGAGATCATAAATAATAGATTTTTTAACACCAAATACAAAACAGATAATCCTTAAATAATATTGCAGTTATTACCTTTCCACAATCGAAACATCAAGTTAATTTATACAAACAATAAGAAAATCATCTTAAACAATACCGCACACAGGAAAAGAAACATTAACACTACTAAAGAGAACACCAAATTGTAGCATTAAACCCGAGCACGAGCTCAATTCTATCAAAGATAGAAACACTTGTTTCTGCACGTTGAGATTAGTGTGATCTTACAAGATGTGGTATTCAATTTGATTTTTAAATATTATTAAGAAATTTTTTAAAATTTATATTAATTAAGATTGTTGACTATTTCGAGAATGCAATTAACTCTTACTTACAATTAGTTTCATAATGATTATAAAATGTTTCAAACGAACCAATTTCATATATTTCCAATTAAACAGAATTGAAAATTAAAGTTAGTTCGCAAAACGAAACATGAGTTTGCATTTATTTATGTTTTAATTATCTGTTAGGTTTTTATGTAACTTGCCAATCTTGAAATTATAAGAACAGAAATATTAGAAAACAATAATAATATGTTATTCTCGTTATCTTCGATAAACAAGTAATGTTTCAGAGAATAAACCTAGTATTGCTGCTTTGATAGATCTCTCCTTTCAAGATTGTAACGATTCTTTGAATTTGATTGAATTTCGAACACCTGTGATTCTAGTCTACCTTGTAAAACTCTGCATCCAAACATTTGAAATAATTGAATGAAAAGTAATTACCAATAGACGTTCTGCTGATTTATAAAAAGCATTTAAACTATGTTAAATGGTGTTTTGGCTATTAACATACAGACAAATTAATAAATTGTAAAACTAATTTCTGATGTTCATTTGCTTTTAAATGTGTGTCATTACCTATAAAATTAGAAGAATTGGAAAATAACAAATTAAAAAAAAATTTCATTTGGATTACTCTGCAAGTTTTATATCAGAAATGATGGCGTTATTCTAGTCATTTTATAATTTCTCACATTTCCAAATCTCTATTTATTACATTCAAAACCTGAGACTTTAATTTAACATAAAAAATAAGAAGTACCTTAGTTTACGTAAGCGGCAATCAAACTAATGCTGCGGTAAAAATGACAGCCCAAATAAAATTTCCTGCAAAGTATACTATCAAGTTCTAAAGATCAAAGGTTTCAGATTCTAGAGGCAATCTAGGGTTTATCATCGATTTGTACTCATTTTGTTTTATTTGTCTATTTACTATCAGCTTGATATGGTCTTGAAAATGGATGTTATTAATCATTTTTAATTTCCGGCTAGGAAAGCTATCTTAAAAATATCTTTATCATCATCATTCTGTTTAAGCATCTGCTAGTTGATTTTTTTGTGGAAAATCTTAATTTAATTAAATTTCAAATAACGTTTCTGACTCAACGAGATTCTAACTCAAATACAGATATTTAGCTTCGAATGTTATTGAAAACCTAAAAATTTCAAAAAGTGACACAATGCTTGCTTCAAGAGTATAAGTAAAACTAGATGCCACGAGCAACATCTATTTGGCAACTTGGATTTACAACTGACCTTTACGAGATCCATTTGAGATGTTAATTACATCCTAAGATTACTAGCAGTGCCCAGAAAAAAGCTCAAAGCAAGATTGTTCAGCACTTCAGTGCTTGAGTTTTTTTTTTTAACTGAGTCACGCAAAATTCCAAATGGACAAATACAAGAAATAAAATCCAGTTTAAGGTTTGTGTTCAACTTGAGGATTTGCACAGATATCTTGCTTCAACAAAAGGCAGTTTGGTCCAGAATAAGAAATCTTTAAAGTTCACCATTGAGTTCGTTTACTTTTCAACCATTAAGGCAAATGACAGAAAAATAAAGTTGAACACCACGTGGACAGATTGTCGGTTTAAATTATAGCATGAGTCTGTATCATTATCAAGATCTTTACAGAAAGCCACTGGATATGAAAGTCTGATGAAACATTAGCTGCTGGAAGCTTTTTGGACTTGACTCCCCATCAAGCAAGAATATAAAATTTCTACAGCTTTGAACAGTGTCTTCAAAGGAAATTAGAGCGAAACTGGACAAAACTGCCGTATCAAAACAAAGATTAAAATTGTAAATGTTAGAACGCAACCTTAGATTTTGACTCTTTTTGAATTTTCTCTTCTTACGCGATTTAAAAGCCCATCAAGGTACTGAAAAAGTTATAAAAGGCATGCAACAGAATAAATTTTGGGCACCTATTAGTCTATGCTTTGAAGATTCATTGTGAATGCTAAATGTGTCTAGGGGCCGTTATAAATGTGAGTGTTGATGGCTGGATAAAAATCCAATCATTCAGGAATAACGACAAGGAAAGACTTTCTGCATAGTAAATCTTGAATAGTTTTAGTCCACTGGCAAGTGATCCTCTCCTTCTCGTAAAGCCGCTTTAAGAAACTCCGTGCAAGGATGAGTTTTAGATAACTCGTGACGAGTTAGGATGAGGACAGCTATCCTAAAGTCTGAAGTGAACTTGTGATTCAGAAATTTCAATTCTTTGTACTATAAAGGTCTTTTTATATCATGCCTATCGCCAGTTTTTTTTTGGAATTTATAGTAAGCCAGGTTGTAGCCCTGTCTTAGTTATGGATATAAAAAAATTAAAAATCCACTGGGTTGCACAATTACACAAACTAGACAATCGCAGATGTTTGTGTTACATTTTCCGTTAGGAGCAATGATACTTAGTTTAACTGTTTAGCTCTTACAAGCACATTTATTAAATATTCATCCTCTGTATCGTATGCTATATGGTAAGTCACGAAATTATGACTATAATTTTATGTGTAACGCAAAAGCGCTACAGGGCTGATCTCGAGGATTCAGGCTGGCGCAAAGACGTGCAACTACTCTTACATTTCTGAACTTCACCCTGTCTTTTTGTTCTAGCAACAACGCAACAAACTTTGTAATGAAATCTACAACTCCCATCTTGACAACAGGATGAAGTTTTTACCACAACATTGTCTTCCACCTGACCTAAAACTAGCCCAGTCAACATGGGCCTGACAAATGGAGCTAGAAACGCAACATTACCCGATTGGGAGCTCAGAGCAGGAGCTCTGGAAACCCTAGTCCTGAGATACCCACAAGCACGTGAACCCATGTCTATACTGACGGATCAGCAGAACGTTGCGCAGGGGAGTCACGAGTTGGTGTATTCTGCCGTCATTTCCGGAACTCCCTTGATGGGAAAGTAGCGGCCATAAGCACTGCCCTTTCATGGCTAAAGCAGAGAATGACTAGTAAAACTCCTTCTAGCAGACCCGCAGGCTGCTATATTTGCCGTTACCAGTCTGGGTGAGAGTCTATCGAGACCGTCCACAGCTACCGCCCCAAGATTGGTCACGAGATTGAGTTTCAGTGGATCCCCAGCCATTGTGGTATCTCTGGAAACGAGGAGGCACACAACCTGGCTAAGCAAGGTCTCCTGCTCCCACAGCCTGAACCACCGCTGGTGACCTCGTGAAAACCAGAATCAAGTGCCAGATGCAAGAGAAACAACGCACTGCCGTACGAGGTAAAAACGTCTAGATTCCCTTGATAGCCTAATACCCCAGAACCTCCATCGGGGGGTTGAAACAGGATGACAATCGGCCACGACTATCTTCAATGGCACCTGTATAGAATAGGATTACCCCTTTTTTCAGGATGTTCACGACCAACTCAACCTGACCAACAACCACGAGAGGTCTCCTGACGTAAGAAAGATGTCTTCTCTTTATTGGACTGCGCGCTACAGAATGGCCTAGTGCCAACACACAACCGGTGTTGTTAATAAAAAAATATTTTGTTTTTGCAGACAACCAGCTACAATGCCCCACAATCAGCCTTAGAATATCATAAACTCCTTCGCTTTACTATACCTTTTAACTAATCTATTATGTTTTTCTTGGAAATTCAATCTGTTGGTTATTTAGTGTCTTCGAATGTCTAGAGGATTTTACCAGCGTTTTTTCCCAAAATTTCCAGAATATTCCGATATTATGAAAAGTTCCTAATCTCGATTTGCAACTTTATAATTATGTAGATTTTACATGTACTTATTGTACCATCATCATTGGATTGTCTAAAGACTCATCGGTATTTCGAATGGCATGACATTGTAATCCATAATTCCGAAGTGATAATTTGTTGGTTATTTAGTGCCTGATGGCAGTGTTGAGCAAATTGTTAGCGTTTTTCCCACAATTTCCACACATTTACTAATGTTACAAAAACCCATATCTTCAAGTTTCTAAGTACGATTGACAACTTTACTTTTAGACGTTTGTTTTGTACGATTAGCGTAATGCCACAGATTATCTGGCAGGAGCAGTGCAAAAACCTGCAAATGATATAACTTGCGGTGACTAGGCAAAGTGGCAAAGAAGACAACTGAGAAATCTGCAAAAAGCGTCAAATATCCCAGACCTTGCAAGTAAACCAGCATCTGCATAAATATTATAACCTTCTTCGAAAACCAAAGAATGCAACACGTTCTGTGGAGGATATAGCATATGTGAGAGGAAGTGTAAAAGCAGATTGTTTTGTTTTGTTACGGTGTGACGCTGAATCTCCCTATAGGCAGAGAGGATGTGCACTGACACGACTTTTGTTTTCAAACTTTTGTTTCAAAGTCACACTAGTATGGTCCGTTCTAAACCTTTGATAGAAAACAGGATAAGTAGAGTTAAAAACCCACGAGAGAAACATTATTGTTAGTGAGATGGTTCTACATCCACAACGACGTGAATTTGACGTTGAAAACTCGTTAGTGTAGCCGAATCAACGTATCTGGTGAAAAGTCACGTTATATTTTGGTAAAAGATTTAACGTGACTTTATCAACTGTAAAATAACATTGGGAAACAATTAACATTTCTGATTTAACCATGAGAACTGTCTATGTGTCGCATCGTGCAGACATTCCATGGCTTCGGGGTCACTAAAATTGACAATTTTGAGTTTTCTTTAATGGGAATTTAATTAGCATGTAAATAATTCGAAGATAAATAGTAATAAATGTTCTCTCGTTTTTATTTCCATAAAAGGAAATCCAAATGGCTATTTGTTTTAGACCCCAAGAAGTCCAGTCAATTACTTTTTGTAAGACGCGGCTTTGGATGATATAAGGTAAGGATAATCGCATCATATCAAGCCAAGACCTTTTGTAACCGCTATCCATTGTTGTTTAATACGTGGTAACTGAAATAAACATAAACAGTGTTAAACTATCTGAGCACCCCAAGGCGTCCCCAATGACGCACAATAATAGTGGCGCCTAAAGTCTGGGCTTCAAGGGCCTTACTGGAAGAGTTGCCTTGAACATAATGTTAATCAAAACGCCTTGTTACTTTTCGGACTTTTCAGATTTATGATCTTGTGCGTCTATGTCATCAAGCAGAATATTATATAAATGCTACTAGATTTGAAGTAAGAATTTTCAAAATTTGAAACAAAATAGAAACAGATAAAGATCTTGTGCTAACGTAAAATGTGATTTTCTACATCCAGATAATTTGTTGTCGCACAAACAAAGAAACAAGAGTATCGGAAAAAATACGTTCCCTTTTTTTATTACAAAAGCCGATAAAAACGTTCCTTTATCCAAGTCATTATTTGAATTATTATTAATGCATCTATTTAGTAACTTTTGTAGATTAGAAGATTAAATACAAATAATTGATCTAAATAGGAAAATCACTAATTTATACGTGTTGATAATCAGAGAAAAGTTGCTATATAATATAAATAATGATTTTTAAAACAGGATAAAACACATGCACGCTTTAATATCATGCCAAATAAATTAACGTAAGATATAAATGCATTTATAAATAAAAAGGTTAATCGAAGAGAAAAATAATAATCTTTGTTTGTTGTAGGTGTAGTGTAACGCAACACGGAAAGATTTTGCAAAAATTTATAATCTTCTCTATCAGTCATCATAGTCGAGATATGCTCTACCTTTGTTTACAACTTCTCGTCTGACATATTAAATACATATCTGGAACATTAATTCCAATAATTATTGATAAAGGATAAATAATTACTTCTGAGAAGAATATTGCGCTTCATATTGCTAATAGTACCTAATCAGACACTTACACCTTTTGAAAAAATATGAACATGAGTAGTACTCAATGAATTTTTCTCAATTAGCATTTTATATAGATAAACACCGGTACTGTATAAAAATTTCTATAATTAGAAAGATTAGAATTTTTCCCCCATATTTTTCTAAATCTCTTGTTTGAACCAAAAGGGGTTGTTTTGTTAGAAGGGAGAAGATTCCGGGTCAGAGTTACGTGGGTGTGTCCGCGGATCTCGCGAGAGCAGGCGGGCCAAGATGGCCGCGCCACCTGTATTGATCTGCTGAGTCTGTACCTGGCGTCTCCATAGTTACACATCACACACAGACACCTGCCGACACCCTCCTGACCACCACACATCACACAATCTAATATCTATTTCCCAGAAATCCTGTTCGATTTTCCCCTAAAACCGCATGAATAATGTTGCTTTCTGAGATCACCCCAAATTGCTACTACCTACCTACCATTGCTGTACTATCTTGTCTAATTTTTTAGGCTTGTATATCAATTGAAACATTGAAACAATGACTTATTAGATTTTTGTAGAATAAATAATTTATCCACATGGATGATAGTTTGAGAGTAGATCAGATCACTTGAACTTTGCAATAAATAATTCAACCGTCTACTCATCGTAATAACCTTATCGAGAGATCGATGCAAAAATCAAGGTGCTGTTATCTTTTACGTAGAGTTTATTTAAGGCACTTTACTTGTTTAAGGAAGTGTATTCGTAAAAGGTGACGCGTTTTATCATTGTGTAATTTGATCTTTTAAATCCCGTGAATAACGAATCCATCAGAGATCAATTTTATTATTTTCAAAGCGCCTACGTGAAACCTCGTATTTTTCTCTAAAGGTTTCGTTATCAACCTACAATTGTTTTGTTGTGACCTTAAAGGGGCAAAAAATTTGTGGATCTGTTTGAAAATTTAATCTAATCATCAAGAAGAATTTTGTTGGCTGTATTAAATATTATCGTCACACCATATTTATCACCTTATTATTATATTTTCTGAGAAAAAATCTAAAAGATTAATCTTGTAATTAGTACACATCAGTAGATATGTATATTCATCCATATTGGGGGCAGAGTTTCTTATTTGACGTTAGTTATTTTAATCTGATTAAAAATAAAACGTTCCATTTTAAGGTACCACGCAAAGATTTTTCGTTTTTGATAACATTTAATAAATTACATAACGCAGTAGTTAATTTCTGAAAGTAAAGTTGTCTTTTTGCCCGTTTAGTCTTTTAGATCTTAATTGAATTGATTGCACTGGAAGACGCAAAACTGTACCTAACTAAAGGGATTTTCCCAGTAGTTCACCTTGAGCGTAGCATTTTAAAATACAAATTTCCAATAATTCCAATTATTCGAAACGAATCGCGCTGCTATTTTTAATATTGTAAGATGAATCCACCGTGTAGGAGAGTTTTTTCCCTAATGAATGTTAAATAACGTAATAGAATAATTAAGATAACATAACCTCGGACGCAACATTTAGATGAATAAGTGTTTTAATAAATCAGCTAGATACAAATGCACTTTAGGTGCGACTTTATAATTAACTTTAATTCGTTTTTGTCATTATCACAGAAAGTGGAAAAACAAACAGCGTTTCAATCAAATCTTTCTGATGTAAACAGAAGAGAAAGAAAGAAGCATTTCTTGGTAGAAAATCGCTGAAGAGGATTAATGTGGATTAGAATAAATGCGAAGTAAGGAGCGTTAGCTCCAAAACCATTATCAAAAACTCGGCAAACGACATTGAAAAGAATACCAATTATATGAACAAGAGAATAACTGTACGCAAAGTATGGAGTTTAGCAAGATCATGTTGACGATTTTAAACAGATTTGAGGCATAAAGGCAGTTTGAAACATTTCTCCTACACTGCGTATTAACAAATTAAACTTGCTTCGAAGGGTTTTAAAGAAAAAAAAGACACTAGTAATAAAAATAAAAACAGAACAGAAATTGGCTTCTCGTCCTAACCTTAAACCATATACAAAGAAAGTTTTTTCCCAAACCTACCGTTTCTTTTTTTGTGTCGACTTCTAAAGATCAAAATATTGTAAAAGGCGCCAAACCACTTCATGAAATTATTTCTCAATGACATTACTAAGAGCACGAACTCACTTGATTATTAATAAAGAACGTTTTGAGTAAATCGTTCAATAGGGAATCTCTCTTAAGCATGGAATCTTTTCATCATCATGTTGCAATCAAATATTGGAGAAACTTCTGGTATAGATCTTCTTTGTTTGGACATACAATGCTAGTTGAAAGTTGATAAACAAAAGAAGTCTAAAGATCTGATAACAGAATCATATCAGTAGACAGACAATACATACTACAAGTGAAAAGAAAACAAAAATTAAATTCGATCTTCTAATAAAATAAATCATTGATCTTCAAACTTTCAATTACTATGAAAGACTCAAAATGGCCGTGAATAAAGCAGTGGAACTGGATAGAAGCCCTGGGAATTTAAGTTTAACTTCCAATTTGGAAAAATCGCGAATTCAGAAAGACCTAAACTGCTAAATTCATCTTTCAAGTTCGGACATGTCCAAATATTAAAACAAATAAATTGCCAACAAAGACCATTGAAAGACAATATCCTTAACGTCTCATAAGATTCAGGCTTTACAAAACCTTCAGCTTGCAGTAGGTTACAGCAAGATCATTGCCTATTCAATCAGTTACGATTAGAGACAACGGGCGGATATCTTCAGAAATAGGTCGTCAATGAGAACAAATTTTAATGGAGATCAAGGAATGATCGCAAGAGATACTAAAACAGCAGAGATCCAAACAGAGAAGAAATACTGAAGACTACACGAGAGTCAAATTGAAGTCATTTCAAAATTCGACATTAGAAACTGCCATTTCTGTCTAAAGTGCTTTCTAAGGGCTTCCTGCTCTTATTTTGAGGTTTACATTAACCATTTGATGTGGTTTAAAGAGAACATTGCAGCTCAAACAGGTCAATATGAGCCGTTAAAATCAGCGTTTTTGGCAGCAAGTCTTAATTTCCGTTAAACTGTTCGGTGCATGAGCAGAATCTGCAAGGTGGTTAGTTTCTTCTCAAACATTTATCAAGAAAGACTTGCCATATTTTCAAAGTTTTGGTCACGGAGACCAAAAACGCCTTTAGGCATATCGAGCAATTCGTTTTTTATTAACTGAAAAAGACAGTTTTTGTTATTTTTCTACTTAGGTATGAAATCAGTTGTTCACATGATCAAATATTTTGAGCACACATACTTTATTTCTGCTATCAATTAACCGATCAACGTACACGCCTGTAGACTTTTGTGTAAAATGTTGTAAAAGATACTAAATAGCAAGCCAAATCTAAAATTCCAAAAGAGAAAGCCTTAGAACATCGGACAATTGGCCAAAAGGGAGCGAGTGGTTAGATCAACTTATGTTTATTATTTGAACTTGTGGGAACATAAAGAAAACAAAATGGAAATGTGCCAAGACAATTGGAAGCTTGAAGAGGCAGAATGACAAGAATGAAGAAAATTACTGTCTTGCTATTCAAGTCAGAATCAGCTTGGCAACTTTTGTCTTTGAGGATATATTCAGTCGCAGATTCAACTCTTGCCATAATGATTTCAAAGGTCCAATCAATAACATATTTATAGAATTTGTTCGATCAAGCTTTACATATTCCCATGAAAAAGCTCAGGGCTATTTCCAGTGATGTTTTACATTGAAATTAATTGAACTCAAATCTTCTAAAAATAATTTGATATTTTGAAAATGTACATTGCAATCAAAATGGACTCTTTCGTTCAATTATGAGTGAAGAAACGTAACGTTCTGTATTTTTTGTTGTTTTCTCGGTTGAACGATAGAGAGATCGTTAAGTTGGCTCATCTTCTGACATTCTTCTTTTCAGCAAGAGTTCAGTTTATCACTGAATCTATAAACGTCCATGCTAGAAACTCTAAATATGTATCGCGGTAAATAAAGACCGGATCATTAGCACAATCCCATGGGAATATTTAAAATAACAATAATAACAATAATTTCTCGCATTTCTTGATATAATAGTAGTAATAGACAATAGCATCATTCTTGATGTCAAGGTTTAGCTTGATGATGATCTCCTGATTGATAAATTCTAGATTAAAGCCTAGCAATTTCCAGAGGACAGATCAAATTTACTCTTATAAAACACTATTATTGCACGCAACAATTAAAAAAAGACAAAACTGGATGTATGCAAATCTGATGATCATTCCAGTTTGAATTTGGAAAGACGATAATATCATTTTAATTACAGAAAGCGAGAAAGATTATTTGAATAAACTTTTGGCGCAATTGATGAAAATATTTTTGAAATAGATTAGAGATTACACACTGCAGTTATTTTATTTTATCTATAAATGTTGCAATAAAAAGAATCATAAACAATGAAAGCTTTTTTTTATGTCACCAAACTGACGCATTAAGAAAATCGTAAATAATCCTAATCAATTAATCTTAAAAAAGATGAAGTAATAAAGCAAAACAATTATTAATTTGAATACTTTCTAGATGACTAGAAAACTGTTTTCATATATTATACAGAAGCATTGCTATTATCACAATGCAAATCAAACAAACAAAAAGGAATATTTACGTTAATGTCAATAACATGTAAATGTAAGCGCGCGTATTATGAGTTTTAATAAAAATTCTACATTAATGCTTTAAAAATTTCTATTCATTGCTAATGAGCGAAGATAAAAAAATTTTGCCACACGCGCGTTTATATGCTTGTCAGCATAAACCAACTAAAAAGGCTTACATAATAGCAAAAATATCAACAACTAACCTCTTCTAAATATTCTTCTGTGCATCTTGTAGAAAATTTAGACCTGGTGTCTCACTATAGGCACTTGATCAAATTGACAACAATAACGAAATTGTAACACAAGGTGTACAATATCCTCGACGGTTAAGACTCATCAAATTATTGCACCTCCCACTTTTCTGACACAAACCAATTGGCAGAATTGATTTTGTTCAAATTTACCAATCAAGATTAATTACATTCGAAAGTGAACATTTAACTAATTTATCAATAACCAAAATGATGCGAATTTCTAGCCCTTTGGCAACTTAGACGCATTAGTATCTGACCTCATTCTTATGATCTTTTAATTACCTTTAATGGAATGGAATTTAACATTTTAAAAAGAGATAATAAATCGCCCTCAGCTTTTAGTTGAAAAATACGCCTTTCTGTCCTTCAAGTTTTCCTAAGAAAAGCAGCAAAACCCCATTTGAATACACATCGCATAAAAAGAGAAAAATTAGATGAAGGAATGAAAATGCTATTTAGGCAGTCGGTTTTTGGTGAATGGTGTTCCCTGAATTGTTGGTGGTGCAGTCAATACATGTAACAATCTGTGCCAACCCGCCTTTTGTACGGTGAGTGAATCTCAAAAGGGCACAATACATCATATGTTATTAGATATAAAATCGTTTTCATCTACTGCATCAATAAATACATACACATAAAATGGGGTGGAAGACACTTCATTATAATCAATTTAAAAATACAAAAAAGTACGTTTAAGATTCTTTCTCCTCATTTTGAATTCTATATTAAGAATGGGAAGATTACACGTCTTAATTCTATAATAACAGGTAATGTTTTACAAGAAAACATAAATAAGCACTTTAGCTAAAAACATCTTAAGATTATTCTGCATTAACAGCAATGAAAATTAATCAAAGTGCAATTTTCTCTCTTTTTCTAGCTTGAAAACTGTCGCTTTTTATTTCAATTTCGAATTGATGCGAACAATTTTTTAGTAAACAAATTAATGGGTGTCAGGGAAGGTATGGAAGAGCAATAACAATCATATCAGCTAGAGTGGCCCCGGGTGTTTCCATGGTTATCTGGAAGTACACACAGCCAGCTGAATGTGGGTGCTGCTGGGGTGTTTATTTGCAACCAGCAAAAGGGGGTGTTTCGAATGAGCTACGCCAAAGGTGTATCTAATCACACGACATCACCTATAGTCTATACAGCCGTTTGAATAATTAAAATTTAAGTACCATCATAAAAAGAACTTTATCTTTTATTGCTGTTATAATTGCTGTCGTGAAATAATTTCTTGCCACCACCACGACCTTATTGGTCGTACAAGACAAATAGAAAATTTAAAATAATGGAATTACCTTAATCTAAGCTGGCACGTGTAATCCATCCCACTTTTCCTCTCGATTTCCACTTTTGTTTTTAATTCAATTATTCAACCACAGAAAATTCTTCTTTTGTTGTCGATTTTAATTTTTATAAGAGAAACACAAAAAATAAATTAATTTGTAGAAATGATAAACACAACTCTATTTTCTCCTTATTTAAAAGTCTTTTCCTTCAAGAGAACATCACTTAATAACCCTCGTTACGTTTCACTTAAAAAATTTAAGATAATAATGGAAAACGAGAATCATAACAAAGATGTATTCTCGCAAGATGTATAGCGCAAAGTGACTTTAAATTAAAAAGATCAAGTCGGCTTCTATCAAGCGGTCGAAAACGTAGTGGTGATTGGCCATCGGAAAGGAGAAGGGATACAGGTGACTCAGGTGTACGAATGAGACGGAAGATATAGATTATCGTGTGTTTGAAAGTGAGAGAATTGGCTGTGTGTGAACTCTATGTTTCTTTTATTATCTAATGCACTTTTGATAACGACTGAAAACTAAAATATTTCACAACTTTTAACTTTCTTATTCGTTCATGAACATTTTATTTTTAGAATTCTTTATTTAAAAATAAAAATTATCTTGGAAATTATCAACTAATATTTTCTATTTCGTAAGGAATTTGTTCACAGCCAAATCCTATAAGACCAACCCGTTTAAATACAGTCATGAGCTTCGATGAATACCCAGATAAAACAATAGCTCCAAATGGGGAGTTACGGCGTCGGTGACATGTATGTATTACTTCTTCTGCAGGCATTAAATAAAGACGGTCACTTTTAGGGAAAGAGATGGAACGATATCGTGTAATGCGTGCATTGGAAAAAAAAGAAAGAATAAAACAAACAGATATGACAACCGCCAGCGTGACAAAAATATGCTAGGCGCAGGAGATATCGGTTCATATTGGAATGCTATCAATGCAACAACGAATACGGCGAACATGACACGGTGTCTGTTTTTCCATTAAATGCCTACGTGTATGTGTGCTTAAATCCATACAAACTTAACTGTACATTTCTTAATAATAAATATTGTATGCAGATTGAGTTTTTGGCACTTTTTTAAATGGTAACCATACGCGAATCTTAGAAAACATGTAATAGACGTGTATTATTCGCTTTCTTTTTCGTTTGCTTTTTAGGTCGGAATATCATATTTAAATTGCAATTTTATTGTAGTATTAACTATGCAAATATTATGTATACACATTGAAAGGCCCACATTAAATATTTAATTTTTTTTCTTCTTTATCTCTGATCTGGTTAAAAGGAAAGTATTGGAATTCAACAGTGATCTGAGATATTTTAATAGCGTCATAAATTTATTTTAATTCAATTTTTCCGATGCTTTCTTCTCAAGCCGTACCTTTAGGAATTTCGAAGCTACAATCAACCCTTATCCACTAGAGACCAGACAGACTACTGTGATGTTTTTCTTAAACGCAACAATCTTCTTAAATGAGACAAATAATTAAGGCAGACGCCAAGAAGCTACGACATAATCTTCGACATGATTCTCTAAAATGTCTTGATAATTATACACTTGCACGTTTTGTGTTCCTAACAGGTAAAAAAGCACCACGTCTTATCATAATTATATTATGAATGAGAACTTTTTAATATCAATTACAACAACAACGTCGAGATTAATACTTCTGGAGATTTGTGATTATGTAATGATTCTTATATAATTTGGAAATTATCATAGTAAACCGTGTACAGTAACATAATAGTGATGCTTAACTGTTGACTGTTTCCATTTCCATGCGTTACTTGACAGAGAAATGTTACTTACGTAAACAAACAGAAATCAACGTTTCATTAAGTTAGAAATTTGATAAAACCGAGAAATCTTCAATTAAACAATTAAATAGACGAGGACGCATAATAGAATTTTGAGAATTGTTTATGATTACCCCATCTTTTTGGGAAACCCATTAATTCAATAGTTCATCCATCTTTATTACATTGCTTTATTTTATAAGGAAATCAGAAAATAAATTTCAATGGAAGAATTTAACGTCGCCTACATTATCGTAATATCTAGAAGAAATTTAAATTTAGATAGATCCAAAAACCTTAGTATATGTGACTTTAGGCATATGATATTGTTCTTCTCGGGCCAACAGTGCATGAACTTGAATTGCTTTTAAATAGTGCTTCAGTTCTTTGAGCTAATAAAATGTAAAGTACTGTAGGGAAATGAGGAATAAATTCCTTTTAGCTATAACCAGGTTTGTTTTTAATACAGCGCTAGAAAATTTGAAAAATCTCTTAAGGGATTCTCTAGACAGCAAATTGAGTCATATTAAAACGATTAGCAAAACCGGAAATTGTTGCGGAATTATAACAGTAAGACCTAGTTTGCTTCAAAACAACCATAAACAGATGATTTTACATTAGAAGGGTCCTGTAACGAAGTTTATTCTTAATAGTGCGCTAGAAAATTGAAAAGCTCTCTTAAGGGATTCTCTAGATATTAAATTGAGTCATATTGGGACGATTAGCTAAAACAGAAATTGCTACCGAATTATAACAGCAAGACCCAGTTTGCTTCATAGTAACCATAAACTGATGATTTACACTAGAAGAGAGCTATAACAAAGTTTGTTCTTAATAGTGCCCCAGACAACTGGAAAAATCTCTTAATGGATTCTCTAGATATTAAATTGAGTCATATTGTGACGATTACCTAAAACAAAAATTGTTACCGAATTATAACAGCAAGACCTAGTTTGCTTCAAAACAACCATAAACTGATGATTTTACATTAGAAGGGACCTATAACGAAATTT